>CM031243.1:481121878-481326297 GCA_018340775.1 Taxus wallichiana var. yunnanensis
AGTCATGCTGCATTGCTAGATATTTCAAGGTAGGCTTTTGCTTCCTATTATACGACATATCTGCCAAGAGTTGTTATTTGTTTATTCAGAATCTTTTTTGTTGCAAGGAATATTTTGTTTTTGTTTGTTTTATTGCCCTCCAACAAGATGGAGTGAGTTTTGGATTTTGTCAGAAGAGAGAGGGATTTTCCCCAATCCCCTCATAGGCTTTATGGGCAAGCCTTGAAGGATTTGAGTTTATCACCCCAAATTATTTGAGGTGGGGAAGGTGCCAGCTATTTGGCTTGAAACCTCCTCCCCATTATTGGGTAAGGAAACCCATTCAATCAAAATCCTTCCAGCATGATCTGGGAAAGGTGGAGAAATAAGGAGGGCTAGAAATGAAATTGGAGAAATAACATGGGCATGAGATCATGATTTGTACATATAATGATGGTTAATTCTTGGAGAAACTCCTCCATTTTCCTTCCTAACAGAGGTAGAACTTGGGTTCTCCACCTTGTTATCTTTACAATTTCGAGTCTTCATATTTTGATATTTTTCTTATTTTTGTGTGGATGAAATGTTGTTTGTTCACCCTCACTCTTGTGCATAGTTATGGATAGTTGTCCTCTTTCCTATGGGCTTGGGGAGGTTATATGCATCCTAATCCTTGGGAAAGGTAAGGGCCATGTTTGTATGGTCATGGCAAAACAAGCTTATCCTTGTTTCGATTCCCGTGGAGGCATTTGGATTTGGATCTCAAGATGGAAACTGAGGTAAAGAAGCCGCATTGCAGAAGATTCTTTTCTTGTGGATATTACCTCATCAGATCCCTTTGATTTGGCTTAGAAACCTTCTTTATTGTAATTCATCCTTCTATGTATTTGAAAATATTCAAATATGATCATATTGAAAGAGCACCCTTTTATCCTTGGAAAGAAGTTTGAGGAGATTTATTTTGAGGGTAGTGTATTTGCAAATAAATTTGGTTTATAGAGTTTAAGTCTCTTGAAATGAAATATTGTAACAAAAAGGATTCCTTTGATAAAAAAAAAAAAACTATTGTGAATCTCACACCTTGAATTAGTCAGATTTATTCTGAATATTGTTATTCTTGTTGTTGAGCTCCTTCTATTACATCTTGTAACATGATTTGAATTTAAAGTAAAAATACCATTCTTAAATACATCTCTTCTGTAATTTTTGCAATTTAATGATTAGAATAAAAGTCTAATTTACTCTCTTCTCATACTAAAGAAATGACATAGTGAAACAAATGTGACTACATCTCCTCAATTTCAGTTAAAGTTTGTTTCAGCCTCCTATCTTATTAACTAAAACATAAGGCTACCTCCTCTATGTAGACATGAAAGTAAGTTTTTAAAATCCAAACACGTACGATACCTTATAGTTATACAATTTTTGATCAGAAGTTAGCTCAAACGCACCCTTTTTTTGCTAGTTATATATATACATACTTATAATAGAAATAGTAAATAATAATAACTATGATTTAGTTCATTAATTATTATATATATATATATATATATTAATAAAACATATTTAAATATTCAAAACAAAATAAAATTCAATAGAGAAATGAATCCACATTGATTGGTTCTGCACAAATTAAAAACAAAAAGAAAACAGAGTTTTAGGATTGACCACCCTCCCACACCCTTCTCACTCACCACCATAGACTCACCGCCCTTTCCACACATTGCCCAACCTACGCACAAAACCCGTGCTATGGAGTTTCCACCAGACCACCTCCCCCATCCTTCCTCCACCCATGCACCCTTCCCATGCACCCTAACAGACCATCGCCTCACGCCCGCCTTCGTGGCACTCCCCCACGAAGTACTCCTCCACGCTATGTCTCCTCCCACGTCCCTCATACGGATCTCCATGCCACACACTCCGCTTGGATGTAAACTCAACTACCAGCTGGCCCTATGTCTATACACACAAGACATCCTTCCACTAAAAATTCTGGCCACACTGTAGCCACTATCCTTTGAATCCATAGTGCCGTCATTTTATAATCCTGCTTCTAAATGTGGTTTCCATGTTTGGATTTATAAATACATATTTAGGAAGAGTTTAGAAAATGAAGATGAATAACTGAGCATTGGGGTTCACAAAAAACCAAGAGGACGATCTCTTTAGTTGTCAAGAGAAAAAAATACCAATAAGAAGATACTGGATATTATCCTTATACTCCATGACTGCCTCACAAGCCTCTCAAACAATTCTGAATAATACAACAAAACAAAATGATAATAAAGAATAGAGAGAAAGAGATAAAGATGTGATAGGGTAAGTCTAGTGGAAAAATAAGATCTAGGTGATCTCTCGATCCTAGGGGTCCAAAATTAATCCTACCCTTCTTTCAGAGTCAGTGATGAAAATTTTATTTGAATAAAGAAATTAAAATGTGTGAGTGGGTTAATAAAATAAAAAGGTCAAACCACTAATTCAAAAAGGGTGTAGTTCTATTAGGATGTTCTTAGATGAATTAGATGATTAATTAAATAAATAAGGATTTGTCTGTAATCAGTGGGTGAGAAAAATTGGGTAAATCCATTTCGTATAAATTAATTAAATAATATCTTACAAATCGTATATGTATTGTGTAAGCATTCATTTCAAAAAAAAAATTACCCTAAATTTTTTCTACCTGCTGATTTGCAGTTTTCCAGTTGTCCCAAGTGTATTCTACATTTTAGAAATAAAGTGATGGCTCAACTCGTGATGCCTGGGTAGAAATTGAATGGGCTATAAATGTTTACATTACTAAAAGTAAACAATTAAAATTGTTTCCGCTTAAACCGCTCTGTGTAAGGTTATCTCTATAACCATTCGAGTAAATGCTTTCTACAAATAGGATGCAGTAACCGTTTTGATCACCGCACTTGACTTTACAAAATAACCGGCAGAAAACTTAAGAAAATAGTCATGTCTTAAATGACGATGCAGAAATGAAACTTTTTTAGCCTCAACATAGAGAATGGATTTGGATATTGCTTTGCTCCACTGGGCAGTGATTCTGCACACTCCGCGATCAACTTCTAAACCTAACTTATAAGATCGTTTGATCATAGAGTAAAATAATTTTTGAGCCTCTTAATCGCATTCTATTGTCGCAGGACAACAACCCAAAATGACAGTAAATCGTTTTGATTTGAACTTTGTAAGCTTGAGCAGTGTTAGTCGGAAATTAAAATTTGACTTCAGAATCAGAGTATTTCTCCATGTCCATTGTCTGTAAGGGGGATTAGATTTGGAGAAAAAGGAATAGACATATTAGTTTCAAGGGTGTTTAGGAGGTCTCTCAGACAGCGGTTATTAAACACATGTACCCATGAATAATACTAACTACCTCTGGAAAGAATGATCATAATCTAGAGTATTAGTCATGTGAGTTTTTCATTTTGTAAGTTCCCATTCGCCTCTATCATATATAACAGAATAAGTCGAGCTATTCAGAACTCATATTTTTGAAGTTGGTAGTTGCTAAATTCCTAGGCCCTTTGTAACTAGCCATTTTCACCATAAATTGAGGTGATGTTTTATAATCAGAACCAGCTTATAGTCAGCTTCGAGGATAGGTGCTTCCAATTGGAAATCTATTCACTAGTAATTAGAAATGTATGTCTTATTCATGACTCAGTAGAATAGATAAACATTTGAGAAGCCTGTGTTTCACCATTTCGTATTGCGAGTAAATACTTTTGCTCAGAGATCCTTTGAATATGCATTTCTTTTAGATTATAGGAACAAGAAAATCATGGTCTTAATAAATAAATAGATTTCTTAGGACACCGCTGAGGGTGAATCGTGGTTATAAAATCTCTCTTATTGTTTTAAGCTAATGGTTTCTACATTAACGCTAATATTCCAAAATAAATTTTGTGCAAAATTCATCATCATGCAATGACTCAAGCGATATGTCTTTCCTCGGGTCACCAAAGGTCTAGTCATTGAACAAAAATAATAAGATAATGAGATAAGAATGCATAAATCATGACTTGATATAGGAAATTTGTTGCGATGCTTCGATTGTCACAAGGTTATCGTTTGGCAATAGATCCTTTGTTTCGGGGAATATCAACTGCGTTAGAGGTACCAATTGATCTTCAATGAACCTCTTCTTAAGATGATGGAATTAAATGTCAGATCTTAAAAATTATCAGATAAAAATTATCTTCCACGCTTTGATATTTCACTAGCCAGGAAACTGAGATAATTAGACCATGATATATGTTTCCTCTAATATTAGTTTCATAACCTCTTTTATAATAAGGAAATTTTACCGTAAGATCCTTGTGTTCTTGATATTACTTTTTTAAAATTATTATGATTTAAAATTAAATATAATCAAAATAATTTACTAACTTCTCTCTAAAAAATAAAATGATAAAGGAAAAAGGAAAGTCAGTATCTTCAATATGATATACAATAAAGTAACATCTCTTAGTTTAGCTTATCCCTTCATCAATGGTAAATATTTTATTATTATAAAATGAACTGAGTTTTCATGAACCCAAATTCATCACTGTTTGGCTGGTATAAATTTTAGCTAACTTCTAAACATCCAGCTGAATTTTTCAACTTTTTAGAGCTCCGATAAAAACTCATATCTTTTATCTCAACTTTATTAAGTTTTGTTGCATGGGCAACTTGCTAAACCTTTCACCTTTAGTAATTACACATATGATTTTAACTCTCCTGCTGATATATATAAATTGAAATTATTTTTGGGTCCTCTTCAAAACACTGTTCTAATTTCTATTATCACCCAAATAGGTGGTGGCTTAATTCAAATTTCTTTTCAGAATATGAATTCCACCCTATGATAAGTGTAATTATATTTATACTTATATCTCGTGACCTAATGGGCAAGGTAATTTCAATGCCAAAATAATTGTTGAGTAAAAGTTAACGTAGAAGTCGTAGATCTTGGAGACCTTACTTTTCATTAAAGGAAGATGAGTGTTTATCTCTTTGCTTCGCTTTGAGGAAAGTAATGGACTTGAAAAGCTTTTGCAGATCATCATGCATGGTCATTTTTGTAAATTTTGGATAAGTATGTTGATAAGATTCAGTGAAACATCTCCTCTTCTCTCTTCTTTTAAATGGATTTCCGCTGTTTGGCGTAACTCCATTCTTGTTTTCTTTTTTATTACAATAATTAAGAAAATGATAAAATTCTAAGTAAAATTTTTTTATCGAACCGAAATTTGTGGATTGTTGTTTCATTAAGGAGTTATGGTCATTAGCTCGGGGGTATAGAAAGTTCTAAAATTGTTTTCATTGCATAATGAAAAATCATATAAACCAACTTACAAACAATAATAAATTAATCGCCAGCTTATGCAGACTTAAAGCATCTTTGTCTCTAATGGAAACGCTTCTTTATGTAATGGTATATGCTAAGAAACTTTGGAAAACAAATTAGAAAGCTAATCCTAATACAGCAAGTGGGAATATATATGCATTCCACCCACAAACTTTTTTTTTCTTACAATCATTTAAATAACAATAAATAAACAAATAAACAAATAAATGAATGAACAAATTTTAAGACAATTCCTTTAACTATGCTCTGCAAGTATGTTAATACTCTTCCTTGACCTTAAAAGAACAACATTGATTATTGAACTATTTTAAAAAGACGCTGCTGCAAACCTTCCTTTTTAAAAAGTTAGAGTAATGATGGAGCTATAGGAGATGAAACCAGCATGGAACTTGGAAATTTTTTTCTCTCTCTCTACTGTGGTGGAATTTGGGCGACACCTTGGATAGTTACTTTCTTAAGTGTTCTAGTATGCAATTAGTATTCAAAACTTTTAAATTCATTTAAAAAATTTATGTTCAACTTTCGCTTCTTTCCACTCATCTGGACCCTTATAGGGAAGGTTAGATGACAGAGGCAAATGAATTCGGCTTCTATACAATTACCCTTGGTTAATACTTCATCCTATTTGAACTATACTTGTCTCTTGGACCTCCGTTACGCCAAAAGACATAAGTTAGCAGATGAGACAAAACATTTGTAGCTCCGATATATATATAAAAATGACCTTAATAAGTCGACTTGTACCTATGATGTTATATGCTAGTAATAATATTATCCCTATTCTTTCCAAAGTTGACTTCCTAGAGGAAGTCTAATTTGTAGGAGAGGGGGATGTAGTGCCCAATTTTTCTAAAGCCTAATTACTCATGTTGAATTCTTAACCCATGGGCTTGTGTCTTTAACATGGTTTTGACATAATTTTTGGACATTACTTATACGTGGTTGGCCTTCATGGATAAGGTATGGCGAATTGTGTGGCATGAAACAACAATTTGAATTCATTATAATAGATTGATACACTTTTTTATTTTTTATCATTGATACTAACACTTTTCTTGATGCGATTTGGGCCTAATTCCTATATGTTGATGAATTATGCATAGTCACATACCTTGATTTTGGTAAAACGTAATCATTTTGCTGATAAGGATACATGATGGCAAGGTGATATGACATTGAGTATGTATTGTAATACCTAACATACGGTGAATTGTACTAGATTGTGCATTCCACGCAAGTGATTTATGGTGATATCAAATAATTTACATGTTTTAATGTATTTTCTTAAAGTGAGAAGATAGTTTAATCTCAGTATCGATAAAGGTGCATTTAATGTGTGTGCACTGAGGTGTAAGCATGACAGTCACAGGAGAACGGGACTTAGGCTAGCTGGCGCAACTTTGGGTACAAGTTAACCCACAAAGCCAAGACCTCCAGCTTTCATGTTTATTGCATTGAGGCCTAAGTGTTAAGATTATTGTTTTGGGCACCAGAAAAATCTCTCATTTTGTAAATGTGAAATATGTCTTGTAATTATTAATTTTTCTTAGGGTATCTAGTTATGTCAGTAAAGGTTTGTTTTGGGGAATTAATGATCCTTGCTACATGCATTAAGTTTTGAATCGGATTAATGAAGGTAGTTAATTCTAGAGGGTTTATAGGGTCATCATGTGAACCTCAAGTGGTCCCCACATGCTCTACCATCAGTGCCTAATTTAGCAAAACCTGAAATTGGGTTAGTTTTGGGGTATTTTTAGGGAACCCTTTTAGCCTGGGAGTTCCTATAACATGTAATGTACTTGGATCCTCTGACCCTACCCATTGGTGGGGGGCTTATCACCAAGCGGGTAGAGTGTGGAGCCTTCCTCCTTTTGCTCTTGCTTGCCTCATAATCACATCGCATGTAAGAGGTACATGGATTATGGAAAGCTTGTTAAAATTCTGTACAAAAGATTGTTTTGTTATCAATTTAGGTAATTTGGGAGGAAGAGGGCCAAAAGGCATTTTGTCTCTTTTCTTTTTTTTGGGTACATTTGGACCCCGATGGAAGAGAGGTGACATACGTCACCCCCTCAATTCTGTGAGGGATTTTTTTTCTTGCTCAGCTTTCTCAATTCCTCCCATGCGGAAAGAAGAGGACTTTTTTTGGAGCTTTTGCTTGGATGTCCTGTGGATTTGGAGCTAGAGTTTGCTTGAGTCAAGAAGTGGAAAAGATTGAAGTTGGGAATTTTTTTGGAGAGCTTTCCTTAAGGTAGGCTTCTTAAGCCTTATTTTATGTATGTATTGATGATAGTTGTTAGATTTGTTTACTTGGGAATGTTTGTTGTTGCATGAATATTTTGTTGTTTATATTTGGTTCGCTCCTCCATCATATGGGTATGATGGAGTTGGAGACATTTGTGGGGGAAGAGAGAGGGATTTTCCTCTCAATCCTTATAGGATTGATGGGAAATCCTCAAGGATTTAGTTACTCCCCCTCAAATGGTTTGAGGTTGGGAAGGCGCGTCATTCAAGCTTGAACCTCCTTCCCCATTCTTGGTAAGGAAACCCCTTTGGGGTTTGGAAAATCCTACCAAGAGGGATTGGTGAAAGGGTGGAGAGAAATAAGGAGGGTAGCTGGAGATCATGTTTTGTATATAATGATGGTTGGCGATTTCTTGGATAACTCTCTTTTCTCTTCCCCATTGTAGAGGTAGAACTTGGGTTCTCCTCCTTGTTATCTTTACAATTTTGGAGTCTTGTCTTGGATATTTGTCTTATTTTTGTGTGGATGAAATGTTGCATTGTTCACCCTCACTCTTGTGCATAGTCAGTGGATAGTTTTCCTCTTTCCCGTATGGGCTTGGGAGGTTGCTAGATTGCATCCTGAACCTTCTGGGAAAGGAATGTAATGATTCCTATGGTTGGGTAAGAAAATGCTTCTTCTCCTTGTTGGATTCCTTTGGAGGCAGGGCCTGGATTTGGATCTCAAGATGGAAATTGGAGGTAGTAAGAGTTTCATTGTGAATATTCGTTCTCTTTGTGGATATTACCTCATTGTATCCCTTTTGATATGGCTTGTGGAAACTCCTCTTTTATTGTAATTCATCCTTCTTATGTATTTGAAAATTATTTGTAAACTTGAGTAAGGTTTAGTTGAGCAATCTCTTTTATCCGAAAGAAGCTTGGGAGGAGATTTATTTTGAGTGGTAGTGTATTTTGGGAATAAATTTTGCTTATGGAGTTTAAGTCTCTTGGAAATGAAATATTGTAACAAAAGGATTCCTTTGATAAAAAAAAAACTTGTTGTAACTCATACCTTTTGAATGAAAGTTGATTTATTGGAATATTGTTATTCTTGTTGTTGAGCTCCTTCTCATTTCTCAGTAACATTATTGAATTTAAAGTAAAAATACCATTCTTGAAATACATCTCTTCTTGTAATTTTTGCAATTTAATGATTAGAATAAAACTAATTTACTCTCTTCCTTGTTACCTAAAGAAATGGATATATAGTGAAACAAATGTGATCATATCTCCTTCTTCACTCAGTTTTAAAGTTTGTTGCCAGCCCTCTCTTATTAACTAAAACATAAGGTTACCTCCTCCTTTATGTAGACAAGAAAGTAAGTAAGTTTAAAAAAATCCAAATGATTGTACATACCCTTTTAGTTATACAATTTTGATTGTAATAGTTGCAAATATCTTTTATTTCTATATATATACATACTAGATAATAAAGAATAATAAAATAATAATAAACTATGATTTAATTCATTAATTATTTACATATATATATATATATATATATATATATATATATTAATAAGCATAGTTTTAAATCTTCAAAACAAAATGAATCAAGAGAAATGAATCCACATTGGATTGTTCAACAAAAGCAATTTTTAAAAAAATAGAGCTTGTGTGGATGGGCCGAGCCCTCCCACACACCTCAAAGCCCTACCCACCACGATAGACTCCACCCCGCCTTTCCACACATTCCCCAGACCCACGGCACAAAATCTCAGCTGCACATGGCGCCGCGTCACTAATTCCTCCCCCATCCTTCATCCACCAAAGGTGTGCAGACTTCCTCCCATGCATCTCTACTACCTCCACTACCCTCCCACTACCCAATGCTTCTTTTGTGCACTCCCATGCAGCTTCATCCCTTCCTCGCGCATCTCCTCCCCATGTCCCTTTACGTGGATCTCCACGTCCCACACGGCTCTAGTGGATGAAAACGCCAACCACCGCCACTCCTATGTCTATACACACAGCACTTCTCCTTCCACTAAAAACGCTGCCACACCCGTAGCAAGAATCGTCCTTTTCAATCCAGAATCGCCATTTTGTATTCGGTTTTCTTAAATGTGGTTTCCATGTTTGGATTTTTATAAATACATATTTAGGCAGAGTTGCCTCCTCAACAAATGAAGATCAATAAATTGATATTGGGGTTCTCAAAACAAACCAGAGGATGCATCTCGTAGAAGTTGACAAGAGAAAAAATACCAATAAGAAGATACTAAGATATTATCCTTATACTCCATGAGATTCAAGCTTTATGGCTCTCCAAACAACCTGCAAATAACAAAACAAAACAAAATGAGGAAGGAAGAATAGAGAGAGAAAGAGATAAAGATGTGCTAGGGTAAGTCTAGGGCAAAGTAAGATCTAGGGGTGAGATCTCTTGGATCCTAGGGTCCAAAATTAATCCTACCTTCTTTTAGGTCATGGATAAATTTTAATTTGAATGGGAAGTAAAATTAAAATGTGTGAGTGGGTTAATAAAATAAAAAGGGGGAAACCTAATTAACTAAAAAGGGGTGTAGTCTCTATTAGGATGTTCTTAGCTAAACCAGATGATTAATTAAATAAATAAATTTGTTTGGACTGGTGGGTGAGAAATTTGGTAAATCGATTTCGTTAAATTAATTAATTAATATCAGACAATCATATATGTATTGTTAAGCATTCACTTTCAAAAAAAAACCCTAAATTTTTGCTTTCTTTGCCTTGTTCTCGGCCTTTTCCGGTGTTCTTTAAAGTGGGGCTCTACACTAAGCATTCATAAAAGCACTTTCGTAAGATTTCAAATAGGATGTTTATTATCCTTACAAAGCATATATGTTTTTTAATGGGTTATTACTTCTACTCAAATAGCAATTTTTGTAAAATAGTGTTTAATATGATATATTTAATATATGGAAAGAATATTAATTCATTTAAGAAATTATAATTTTATTAAATTAATTACGAGTGTAAGAAGTAAGATCAATGTTTTTAATTAAATATTGATGCATTTAATTGTTTATTTAAGGAGTTTTCAACTAAAAAATGATTTATTTAAGAGTATTTTGTCAAACTATTTACATTTTAAGAATTTTATGTTTTTACAGTGTGTATACAATTTTAGATCAAATTTCTGGATAAAATTGTGTTCAAATCATTCACATGAATTAAAATAATATCAAATTTGTTATTTTTTATAAGTATTAAATAAATAAATATTATAATATTATACAATTTCTCCCCAAATAATTAAAAATCACAAATATATCCTTCTAAATCAAATAACTTATACTGTTTGGCATTAAATATCAACTCTTTGTTAAATTTTGTAATGAGATTGCTAGGTCATTAAAAGGATTGCGTAGATATCTTGGGTTTAAAAAATTTTCCAGCATCAAATTTTACAATCAATCTAATTTATGATGAAATGATGGAATGATTACTCACTACCACCGAATGTATTCCCTTGTAATCCAACACCAGCTTGCAATACTCTGCTTTTCAAATGACCTATGTGTTGAGTTTGAAATGGAGGAACATGTGTTGGGCTCTAGTGCATTCTGCTATAGTTGTTGATTCCCCTTACAGTCCTATGAAATCTACAGGTCTCCTTGGGAAAATTGAATTGAAAGTAGGTTTTGGTGGCTTTTTTAATTTGAGTAATTATGCTGCCAAGAATCAGGAAAATCATGATCTTCATAGATCAATATGGATTCTGAGTGTTGCATCCAAGGAAGGTGGTATTGTTAAAACAAATCAATTTAAAGAACTCGTTTCTCGGGAAAATGAAACTCCCACCCAATGTGGATTTGAAAATATGGAAACCATGCTCTTCCTGGTAATTTGGTTTGTGGGTATAAGGCTATAAGCATTTATATATATATATAGCGGTATTTTTTTTATGTATATCTATTTGAAATTTTCACAAAATTGTTTTTTTTTAATATACAACTATAACTAAGAGAACCATAATCTTTAAGCACTGTAAGTGCAATGATATATTGAGAAATATTTCTAAAATTCAATTTGCCTACACTAAAAAGAGTTAGATCTTATTAAGCAACCTTGATTGTCACTTTTCGTAGTCACAATCTAATATGCATATGAGCCCAAGCAAGGTCACATCTGTAATATGCATACCTAGTGTATGCCCTGCTTTGGTGAATGAATAAAAGATTTCTGATTTTTCTTTTGGGTTTAATGCCTAGAGTCATATAGTTTCTTTGTTCAAATCGTGATGAGCAATCCCATTTGGATGCCCAAATGGGTAAGGAAACCCTCTTTCCATGTATGCAAAGGTGAGACCATTGGGATTTTATATTTCACTGAGACCATTGGGATTTTGTCCCATAGGCAATCTTTGGTGTCCCTTACTGACAATTAAATATCTTCTTCTTCTTCACTGGGTCAAGATAATTCCTCCCACAACCAAGTCAGGTGCAATCCCAGTGTTCTTGATCATCTACCTATGGTAACTGGTGCCTACCCATGGTGATTCCTCCAATGCAAAAAAAACAATATGAAGAGGGAAACTACCAAAGGAAAGAGTTCATAAAAGAAAATGCAAAGTTTTACAGTGAAAAAATGACATGTCGATTGATATGCTGGATTTGATGTTGTGCTTGCAGTAGGGAAACATTCTCACTCAAGGTGCAAATTTGTCCCTACCTGCTCCCCTTAAGGTCAGATTTTTACTCAAACTTTTAGTTGCAATGAGTTTTGTTATTTTACTCAACACTTATTGTATCCAAACTAAAATTTCATTCAAGGGGTATCAAATGTATTCATGTTTAGTGCAAATAAAATTGGCCACAAAAGGCTACCACTCATGATATAAAATCTACAAATGTACGGAGGTCTTCATGTATTCATGTTTAGTTAAGATCTCATGATATAAGATTTGCAAATGTATATGTACGAATTTAAAACAAATTTGAAATGTACAAATAGAACCTTTCAATGTAATGCTTCATCTATATTCCTACACTTACACTATTAATCACACCCCTTATCAACATGTTAACGACAATACAAAAAGGACTTAAAAAAAAACCAACCAAAAAACCGATGCAACCATCATCTCAAACATGTTGCAACACTAACACGATTTCACCCAAATAATTAAATACCCCTCTAAATCAAATAACATATAATGTTCGGCATTCACATTGCATTGTACACATGCGATTGCTTAGTTTAAATTATTATGGGTTAGTTGTTTTTTCGTTCTAGAAGGCACTACCTATATTTTATTGTTTTTTGGCATAAAAACAATATAATTTGCATCATAGAGGATTTATTATGATTTTTATATACCTTCCCATTCTTTGCATGTCAAAGATGGAGGGAAAGGCCCAGTTTGGCAGGTCGCCAAACCCACTTGCATAAAAACTTTCTCCTTTATCTTGATCATGGACACATTTTTGGATGATCCCAATGTCCCTTGATGTTCATCATCTATTTCCTATTCTAACAAGTTTACGCACGACCCCCTTTCCTCTCATTTATGGATTTTTTTAATTAGTTTGTAAAATTTTAATTAAATAAGCCATTATTTACGGTAAATTGAATTTGTTATAACTTTGATCAGTAGATCGGATTTGAGCACGGTTTTGGTGAAAAGTGCATGTTTTATCATTCTTAACATGATGGATTTATTTATTTTTGTAAACAAACTACTTTATAAAGTGTTGCATTTTTGGGGGTTCTTGCAAAACTCACTGGGGACTTGTACTTTCGCACTAAGTTATAAAGTGCCATATGGGATAGTTTAGGGGGTTTATCTACATTATGGAGTTTCTAATGCAATTTCATCATTTTGTTGTTATGATCTACTATGGGAACTTTATGTCTTGGAAGGAAATCATTATTAATCATTGCACTTATGCACGATTTGTTGCCCTACCTCCATGGTCTTGTTCCTGAGCCTGATGAGCCTCTACATAAGTATAAGTGGTTTAACAACAATGATGAGGTATATGGCCTTCTCATCCTTACTATTTCTAGGGATACATTGAGTTTGTTTGATCACAGCACACTGATTTCCTTTCACTTCCTAGACCATTATCTGAAAGTTTTATGGTGACCTTGTTTCGCCATCTGAGAGCGACGCTTCCCTAGACCACTCTAGTGCCTCCATAAATTCTTCCCCTTCTCACATCCCTTTCATTATTAAGTGTTCCTTTACACCTATTGCTACTCATGAGTCCCATGTTGACCATTCACCATAGGATCTTTCTATTGAGCACACTCTCCCTATTGTTGCCTCCACAGAGCTCATTATCGCCCATGTTCATGCTTCCATTCACTCTCCTCAACATTGTTCTATTGGATAACCTTCCTCTGAGATATTTGTGACCATTTCCTCTCTTTCTCCATTACATCTTTATTTCTTAGTTGACGACACTCCACATACACCAACTTCTACCTTTGATTGTAGAATTGATTCATCTTGGACTTCCAATAGTTCTTCACATCGTATTCTCCTCCTACTTCATGTTGTGATGTTTATACATTCTTGTCAAACATTTCTCTCATTGAGAAACCCCATTGGGATGAGTATATTCCCGACCCAAGTTGTCTATTTGAAGATTCTACTTGTGTTACATTATAGTAATACACTCTGATTGAGCCATCACACATTCTAGAGAACCCATTTATCTCTCTCGTTGGGAGTTCCCACCTTGGGACATTTGTCACTTCCACTATTTTAGAGATGTATATTGCAGTGGCATTATCATTATCTTTTGTGCACACGTTTTCTAGACCTATGCCACATTTTAGTTGCAGACTAGATGCATAGATAAGAGTACGACATGCTTCTTCTTCCTGTTATCAAGTGGGCTGACTTTTAGTGCTCATTTTATGTCCTTCCCAATGGAAGGAACATTTTTCTATGTAGGTGGATTCTCTTCATTCTTTACATGGAGGACCACATCATCTAATCTCTTCCTAGAGGACCTTCTTGTCCTCACTTCTTTCTCTCTCCACTATGGAGGATGATCATTGTATGTGGGTACCTCATTAGGCCGAGTTACTACACCCACTACTTCTTATTCTTCTTCAGTTTCTTGAATGAGTTTCGTGTCTCTCTTTTTGGGGGAGTTTTTTCCCACTGGGTTTTCTCCTTTTCTCTAATTTATGAGATATTTTCATTTGTACGCAAGTACCTCATCAGGCCTTATTACCAAGACTCACTTTCATTTTTCAATGACCACCTAAGTTGTGCTTATGGGGGGTGTTAGTGTAGGATATTTATTTTCCTTGTATTTTTATTTACTTGGAGCTTTCCTACACTCATGGGATATGCTTGCTCAGTTGTAGTAATTGTTTGGTTAGCTTACTAGTTATGTTGAGTTAGCATAACAATTATGTTGAGTTAGCCTGTACTAGTTTTGTGGATTCAACTCTACTTATAGTTTCAATTCGAGAGACTTATTCCCCACTAATCTAGGAAGAGGTTACACATTCACCTCCTATATGTACATGACTTGCATCAGTCTATTTTTTGGAGAATATGGAGCATTGAGTTGATTTGGATTCATTTTTTCTTTATGATTTTTGATCATATTGCATCTTATTTTTATTTATTTCGATTTCTACAATTGCTCATAAATTCAATTTTCATTAGAGATCCAAAAACTCTTTTATGTGCAACCTCTAGGTAACTCCTTTGGTTTCTTAATAAGATGTTAGCATGTATATTCATAATCATAGAAACCATTCATGCAAGAAGATACATTATAGTATGAGTATGGAAACACATATAATAAATAAGTTCAATCAAAATAAAGGATGATCAAAAAGGTTTGAATTCCCATAACTCTATAATAAAATATAGTTACTTTATCTATCCAAATACAATTATCCATTTCATAACCAAATTCATTGCATAAAAAGATTTCTAATTACAACACCACTGGTTACAACCATACACTTAACCATGTGTGCTCACCCAATGCTCTTACAGACTCACATACTCCCAAAAGATAGATTCTTTGGAATTCAAAGGACTCAGAGAATTACTTAGTACATACTCCATATAAGGATGCATTACCCCTTTATATAGATGGAGAGGAATTTCCTTTAACCACTTACATGCACTTCCTAATAATATGAGGGATTTAAGCATAACCTACATGCTTTTCCATCTCTTTCTTAACAATAGTTCAAGCTATAAATAACTTTCTTTATCATGCATTAATTCCTATTTTTAGCCTCCTTTCATGCACTTTCTTTGTCCTTATCTGGATTTGCTTTTTCCATTGATAAGATTTACTTGTATGCCAATTCTTATTACTTTAGTTTATGCCTGATTCTTGTGTGATCCTGATTCCATATTTTAATTTTATATATTTATCCCTTCCTTCAAAATTGGCTAAGTCCTCAATATTTTATAAGCATGCATGCCGACATATCTTACCGTATGGTGTACGCACCTCCCGCACACTGTCTCATCTTATTTTTCTTCCCATACATGTAGTATCACATGGTCCTTAAAACTTGTAATAATCTATTCATCCCTTACACAACCCTTTGTGTTTGACTAATACTTAGTCATTTTTGTTATAAAATTACCCCACACTAGGATATTGTTCGTCCTAGAAATATTGCAACAAAGAATGCTTCTAAAGAATTATTGAAGAATGAATGAATAAAGAATTAAAGAATGGTTGGGGCATATACCTAATGAATTAAATAATATTAATTTTTAAAAGGAACACACTCTAACTAGGCTTGAGGGGGTTGGAGGAGTTCTAGAAATTATGTGTTCAAAATACCATCTAGCTCTTTCCACCCTTCAAGCTCTTTATTAGATTTTTCTGCACCTACGTGACGATATATAGAATTTTTTCAGGGGTTAATTCTTCACCCTTCTCCTTTAGTTCCTTGACTATTCCAACAAGGTCTAACACCATTCCCTCCAAAGCATCAATTCTGCATGTGATCAATGGAAAAATTTCCTTGAGCCTTACCTCAAGGGTGTCTTTCATGACCTTAAGCAATTATCTCATTTTGTGTGACATCAACCATGATCTCCACACATATAGTCCTATTTTATTTCCTAAAATTTTGTACTTGCTTTAGCTATACCTCCTCTGGATGGTGTGCGCCTTAAGAATGGGGTCTAGATCCTAAAAATTATCAAATGTGCACCCTAATTTTTCATTGCCTCCTTGATCTATGCGATCAATGCCTCATATTATAATATTTTGTGCACAACCACCTCCTTATTATTTTATTTATGTGTAACCAATTATTCTGCCAATGCTCCTTTCCCATACTTTTTCTCATGCAACAACATTTACACCAAATCTTCTAAGTAGTGTAATTCTGAAGGATAATCATCTTGGGCATTCTCCACCGTGATTTGGCATGCGGTTGTGATTCCATTTATTATTTGTGCAACCATATTATAATATTTTTTTCTTCTTTTCTTCTCTCAATTTATTTGTAAGTTATTGTACGTCATGCTCCTTGTCCTTCTTATCCTCTAGTAACACTCTAATTATGGATCCTTTGTCTAAGTTCTAGCACACAAATTTGGTTGCCATCATGAAGAGCACATTGTTTCTTGCTCATCTTTTAGCTCTTTGGAATTTATGGTTATGATTATTGTACCTAGTTCCTTATTCATATTTATTTTGGAGTATGCTTTGTTATTTATTTCAAATTCTTGCTCCTCCATGTGTGTTTTCATGCTCCACAAAAGCATCTTCTTGGTACATGTCTTAGCTCCATTTGGATCAAAAAATTCCCAGCCATAAAGGTGTTTACTTAGAATAGTGCTCTAGAAAAATTCCCTCGGCACCTTCGTGTGATCATCAATGTATCTCATTTGGGGGTTGCATAATCTCCTTTCTTTCTTCTTCTTCTACTGCACCTCAACCCGGGCATTTCCTATGCAATTTTAGCCTCGTGCTACATGTATCTCCTCGTGTATCATCTAAACCTTCACCAATATGTTATCCCTCATCATTCCCATTCTCCTCTTCTTCATATCATTTAGAACCTTCTTCATGCGCATCACACATTTCTTCATCATCAAGATTTTTTTCTTCCTTATCTTCATCATCATGATTTTTTTCTTCCTTAGGCTCTTCATCATCATAATCCAAATTATGGATGATTAGGGGCTCATTTCCTTACGCAAATTATTCCTCAATCACTTTGTCCTTTCTTTCTTCAACTTTAAATAACCATCACATATTTTTATTTGGTGGAATCATCCTTTTCTTCTCCAGAATTTGTTTGGTTGGAGTGACTATAGGTGACCCCTTAGTTTCTTTTAAATTTCCAGTGGCCCATAGGTTTATGACCTACGTTAGCTTTGTAACTTCCTTTTGCGGCTATTGTCTAGCACGGTTTATTATTCTTCTTTTACCTCTTCCTTATCCTCATCCATATCCTTTTCTTCATTGTCTTCTTCTGTTGAGGATGGGTCTCCTCACACATTATCCTAGTATTCCCCACCCTCTGCTTCCCCTTCAGAGATTCTGGGAGATGAAGGTTGTTTGTATCAACATATTTCCCATTCTTCATCATGGGCCTTAGGTATATATACTATGAATTTTCCCTAACCCATGATGAGATTCAATGGATTTATGTCCATATTATCTCATTCCATCACCTCTATGTATGTTTACCTTGAGAGGTATAAAAATTTGTGTGTAAGGTGTGACAATCTAAATCAACCTTATCTACATCAAAAATAATTTTTCACACATCCTTGATTATGTTGATAGAGGCCTAGAAGTATTTGGATGTAAAAGAAAAGGGAAAATTACACCAAGGACCCATCTCTCCATTACTGAGCACAAACTTCCCAAGGTAGAAGTGTCGGTGTACTGTAAACTATGGTTTCCTATCAAGTATTGAGGGAAACTCCCTTGGTACGTGTCACTCATTCTTGAATGATTAGTGCATTTGTTTGTACCACTTATCTACCAGCACTTTATATGATTTTTATATAGCCCCATCGTATGTGTACTCCGTAAACCTCTTCATGGAATCGTGTTATCCACTAGGTAGACATACTTTTTATCGTATGGTCCATCTGGTACCCCCTATATCCCAAAATAATTCTAAGATAAAGATAGCACCTCAGGTTATTTTCTCACCTTTACACACATGAACACTTTCTTCTTCCACTATCCCTTCAAAAATGAATCATGTAATGTTGTATGTAATATTCTATGCCATCTTGTGTACTATATGCAACCATTTATTATTTACCTAAGACCATCATTCAAATGTTCCCAACTTAAAACTTAATAAGTGTGAAAAAATATTGTGTCGGGATCAAAGATACTTATGAGGTCAAACACATGATTACCTTGGTTATAATTGAATTTTTTTGCAATGGCCTCTATTGCCTCATCATCTCCTAAGTCTCGCCTAATCTCCAATCATGAGCTTTACAACCCTAAGCACTCTCCCAATTAACTACTGAGTAATGCATATTATTCTCCCTCGTAAATTAAAATATGTCTTTGTGAACACACAACATGAGCCATTGGTAAAGGAGATTTAGATTTCCAAATTCAAAGTGTCGAGGACTCCAGTGCTCTCAAGGTCCTTCTTCACTTTATCATACTATACCAAGATCCCTACTTCCATCCTCTAGGTCAATTATGTCATCAGGTCCTTCCTTATTTCTCCTTTGTGGTCTTCTCGAGTAATGGTTATAATCACTAATTTTTCACTTTGTTAAATGAGACTCCCATGGCTACCCCACTACCACCTCTAGGGTACTACATCTCTTAAAACCATTCTTCTAGTGCATCATCAACAACTAGTTTTTTTTTCCCTTACGCTTTTGCCCTTATGTGATTGTGTGATGGTGGGTGCTTTCTTTGGTGCCATGTTCAGCCTATCAATTTCTAAACCTTCAAATTTGTAGAAAATATGTGCCCTAGGTTCTAAATAAATTACTCAAGTTTTTTGTTTCAGCATCGAGCGTAAACCTCTTAAATCTTTGCTCTTGTCTTCTTTTCCTTGTGCTTTGGTTTGTTATTTATAACCATGTGCCCTAATCCTGCAACTTCGATTTCTATGAATTCACTTTTCTAAAAACCTAGCTTCAACCCTTCACACCTCACAAACCGTTCACACTTCTCTCTATGCTTCTACTTCCACTGAAGGATATTTCATACTCAAATATGTGTTCATTATGCTTTGGTTTACTTAAATCTCTTCTCAATCTTCAAAATAGGTTTTCACACTTAGTCACTCTTCATTCAATGAATTTTATAATATGAAAGGTAAGAATAAAATTCACCCATGCCTTATTTATAATTTTTCCAAATTTATTCACATTTATTGTTCCTCGCCTACCAATTCTTCAAAGCTTTAAATACACATTTTAATTTTCCTACGTTTATTCCTACTTTCTTCGACACATGATTGTCATAACCTTCTCATGTGCCACTACTTCCCAAGTTGTAGTCATCCTTGTGCAAACCTTCCTATGTCACACCTAATCTTCCTTTGTGCCATATACCAAGTAGTCTATTTTGTTGCTTCCTCCCTTGCATTACACTTTCAGCCATATTTCTCATGTGGTCTCCAATTATGAGCAATTTCTTCCAACACCATGATCTATGAGCACATACGATGCTTCCTTCTGTGCATCCATAATACATGTCCACCAAGCACCCTTCTTTCACATTGTCGCGTGTACCTCTGAACCAACTCCAATTGATGTACCATCATCACCTAGTCTATTTTACACCTACTCACACATGTTTTACCCCATACTAAGAATATGTGTGGTCCTCTTTGTATCTAATTAATATATAATAATTAGATCCTAAATGTGCTTATTACAACAAAATAAAGAAAAACAAACATGAAAGGTAAATCTAATCTAAGTGGCAAGACTACCTTATTACAAAAACATGGAAGATTATTTATACTAGGGATTCAACCTACTCCTATTGAAGTAACCGGAAACATGGTGCAATCCTTCACTTACTGATTGACATGATGTAGACACAAAATGTAGTGCCTCGTTACGTTATCCCGCCTCCCAGCTTCGCCTCGGTGACCTTGTCATAGTGAAGGATTAACATTCTTCTTATCTCGTATTGCCTTCCCATGCCATTATCGATCTTTGGTTATTATTTTGTAGTCGAGCTTGACAGGTGATCATTATTAACATGGATAATAATTTTTGGGAATCAGTAAAAATAATATAAAATAATAGTAATGATATTATCATTATTATTATTTTATTTTTCGATCTACGATTTATTATTATTATTTGATTGTCGAATGTATCGTCATTAATATTAATTATCTTAATGTTCTTTTATTGCATCTTTTTTTTATCATCCCCGAAGAGCGATCCTCGATTCGCTTAAAAGAGGAGCTTGTTTTCTTGGTGGCTCCATTGTTCAGGAAGTAATGTTCATGTTTCTTTTTATCTTATTGGAAAAACTCCAGCCACCAACTCCCACCTTGACCGTCTGATCCCACACGCACGCCTCGTTGCAATTCTTAATTCCGGGGTGCACTTATTGTTGCGTCCATTGCTTTTCCTCCCACGTTGGATTATGGATGTGACAGGCTAGACATGAGGAGATGTGGACTACATTGTTGTCCTTGGATTCTTTATTTCCTTATTTTCTGGCAAGAGGGGTGCGTGGTAGAGTGTATGGCCTCCTGCCATATTCTTTTTTTATTTCTTTTGGTGCCTTGTTTGGCATATGGTTGGTGAGAATTAATGAAACTAATTTTACTACCCACCCACCGTATGTCTTCCTCCCTGCTGGCCACTTAGCTTTCAAAAATCAGATTTTATTATTGATCTTCCCTGTGTTTATCTTTTACCTGCTCTGGCTTTGTTGCTGGCCGCGTGGGATTGCAGATGGAGGTCTCTTTTTTTTTTATGGGTTTTCTGCTGTCCTTCGTGGTCTTCCTGTCTGTCTTCTGCCCTGGCCGCGTGAGTTGTGGTGAAGGGATTTTTTCTTGGCTGCGTTTCCCCTTCCTTGCTATCCTACCCTCGCCAGTTGGGTTTGATATGGTGGTTATAGATGAAGCTTCAAGCTAGTGAAGTAGGCGTGTTACCTCCACTTTCATTGGGTGCTGCGAGGTGTGTTCTCTGTCGAATCCACAAAGAACGGCTCTGCGCAACAGCAGGATTAGCCAAAGTGGCAGACATGTCATGCAGCTTTAGTAGAAGCCTTTTGAGCACTTCCAACAAGTAGGTTGTCCAACTATGTTGTTATCTGATCCAGTGTCGAATGCATCCTCAAATTCGGGATTCTCCTTCAAGATATTTTTTATCAAAATCGACTATGTGACAGTGAGAGTGTTACCAGGAGACCTGATGAAATTTATTGCAAAGATTCTCTATTGAGACCTTACTTGTTTTACGATGTAACTCATGGAAGAGAATCTCATAGAGGTGGATCTGTTTCATATCAGAATATTCATGAAGCACTATTTTCCTTGCTATGTTTTTCTCTCCCCTCTTTCCTGTACCAAACGTGAATCCAATCTTTCCTCCCACGCGTGCCATTTTCTTCTACTCTGCCCCGTAGATGAGGGCCTGATAACACAAAATATGGACATGGGTTTATGTTGTTTCCTGATACGTTTTGGGGGAGAGGAGCATTGTTTTCTTGTTGGCCGCATGCAATGTAAATATCCTCATTTTTTTTTACCCTGCTCTGTCCCTTCCTTGCCTCTGGCCACGAGGATGTTGTTGGGGATTTTGAAACCATTGGAGCTCAGCACCCAAAGGCATTAAGCAGGGTTAGACAACGACATTTTCTCCTTTGCTTTCCTCCTGGCTGTGCCATCTTAAGGGGAGCCTGGAGTGGTGTTTTTCAAAGCTAAAAGAAGTGGATCAGTGGGACGTGTGGCTTATGCAAAATCCTCGCTGGATGTGTCATGGGTGGATGCGTTTTAAACAGTATGATAAGACTAACCCTCTCTCTTAACGATTTATCCCCTTTAGTATTTGGGTAAATCAATCTTTACAATTTTGTTCGAATGTCAGAGATGGGTTTCTTTGGAATTTTGATGTGTTTTTGTTTTACTAAGTAAATAGCGTTTGGACTCTGGATATTATATAACATGTATTTACATATATTGACTCTTTCTTGAAAGAGATGCCCAGAAAGAGATGGGTTTCAAATGACTTTTAATCATAATTGCATGAGCTGATCTCTCTCCCCTTTCCAGTTTATCTTAATTACTATTTGACAAGAAGAAATCTCTCCAGTGATTCTCGCTTATCGATCTTATAAAGTTGGTTATCTTTTGCCATGATTATTCCTGTGAACAGTGGTTTCTATAGAAAATATTGGGGTGTGTGAACGAGATTTAGAATATTCCTTGTATTGCATTTATTATGTAGAACATGGCTTGAAAACGGGAATTTTCTTGGAAGACTGTGTTTGTCTTTTAATGTGGATTGATAATAATATAAACCCCATTAGGATTGGAGGCTTCTATTTGGGGAGTCGTACTGGTTTTACTGGTCTTTCTAGATACCATCTGACTATTTTGATTATCGTTTACTTTGGGGATTTTTGAAAACCCCTCACTAGGCCCTCTGTTATTATTATTACTATGAGCTTATTTTTAGATTGGAACGCTCCTGAAGCATGTGTCAATGGGGTTTTTATTTTGTGACCTTTTTGAATACGGTAAGCTCTTAAGACGTTAGCTTGCGTGAATAATTATATGGCTTAAGTTTGAGGCACTACTTGGATCTTCAAATCAGTTAAAGTAATATTGGATACA
The DNA here is from genome assembly GCA_018340775.1 of Taxus wallichiana var. yunnanensis. Lineage (NCBI taxonomy): Eukaryota > Viridiplantae > Streptophyta > Pinopsida > Cupressales > Taxaceae > Taxus > Taxus wallichiana. The sequence continues at coordinate 481,145,253 of CM031243.1, forward strand.
TCGAACTCTCATGAATGTGTACACCCTTCAAGTTGACTGACATGTGATGGCCCTCAGGCATATGAATTCAGAAATGCTTGAAATATGAAATTATAATTTTATCCTATACTTTGACTTAGAAGCTTGTTGAAATGCTTTTTGGTAGGAAAACAGATGAATAGGGAAGTTATGAGAACTACCCTAAAATGGATTCATGCACAACCTTAAGTAAAGGTGACAACTACCATAATGGGACTGTACATACCATGTATGACAGTAAGGATAGAAGTTGACCTGAAATTATTTAACTTCATTTTGTAGAACAATAATTAATACCCATAAATTGGGGTATGCAAGTGGAGGTTGAATTCTATAACAGGGTATATTATGTTATCAGGTACCCAGTAAGGATAAATATGTTATTTCAATACTTGGTTAACGAGTGGATTATTTTCTGGCATTTACGATGATTATTATGTTAGCTAAAAATTGATACTTGCATCTCAATTGGGAGTTGAGATAATGTTGATACTTGTATTTATAGTGGCTTGGACCGCGCTTACTTATCTTAGTTAGTCAAATGTATCTTTGACATATTAGCAAAATATGACAATATTGTTGATCGTAACTCATTCCAATGAGTTGGACCCTTATACTAATAGAAACATATAAAGACATGGAATAAGCAACCAAAAGGATACCTAAATAATATATGAACTTGTGGATTGGTGGAATCTTTGTTAACATAAGTATATTCTTAAAATTGTGAGATAAATATCCAAATTATACTTACATATCACTGATTATCTATGAAGGTTTGATACTTGGGTAATATCGATGAATAATATAAGATTGATACTTGTATTTATTATATAAACTTAATGTCATTGGTGCTTTTATTTAATTGAAAGATAATATTGTTGGATACTTATATATGTGAAGTAGGTCGAGGGTATTAGGTGAGCGTTATTATTATTACTGTAATTTAAGTATGATTGATTGCATGGTTAAGGTTGTATATCTAGTCACTTGGAATTGTGTTCTTATGTAAGCAGATCTTAAGGAAGTGAACATTAATGAGTATGAAATGTATTATCATGAGATGTGCAGTTAAGTTTTAAATGTATGTTAGAAATTTATTTGATAAGGAGTATTGCAAACTTTCATTTATTTAAATGCTAGATGGCATAAATTATTAGGTGAGGTTTATATCTTATCATGCTCAGTTTTAGTGAACTGACTCTAGTAAATATTTGTGCAGATGGATTATGTGAGTAGATTAAAGGAAAAGAGTGTAAAAGTTTCATCACCAAATTATGAAGTTCTTTATAGAAAGTTCAATGCGTTGTAAATTTTGTAACTTTGCTTGCAAGGAGTTTAGAAGATCTCTTGTCTTGGTATGTTCGGAAAAACTATGTGGTGAAGTGTTCTGTCCTTTTGTTGTTAGACTAGTAACCTACCTTGGTGAGAAATGATATTCAATCATTACATTGGCATAAGTATTGTAAAACCTTGATTTTGAGAATAAAGTGTTAAGTCAAAACTCTCCGACACCTCAGTAATGATGTGATATAAGTAAAATTAAATGGAGTGGTTGACCCTTATAGAAGTTAACTAAATATATATATATATATATATATCGTATAAATTAATGTAGAGATGACTTACTTGAGAACAATAGGTTCCTGAAATAATCAAAGGTGAAACTATCCTTGTAAAGTAAAATTTTAAAATTTGATATCCCTAGATAAACTAGTGAACACTACCCCTTTTGGGTGAACTCTTAAACAAGCTTAAGGGAAAACAATGGTTAGTTTCTGGAAGATAATAAGATTTAGCAAGTAGGAGAAGAAAATTTAGAAACCACTCAATTTATCTCTCAGCCTTTTAAAAGTAATTAATTTCCTTTTGTAAAGCTCTTTCAGGGAAGCCTAAGTAAAATCGTTAATAATTATGGATAAAACCTCCAGCTCCAATTAAAATCTTGGTAATAATCTAATGACGTCTTAAGGAGGAATTCAACTTGACCTCCTTCTCTTAACTTTTGCCCAAGGTACTTTGTAATTTCCTCTTAATTATGTTGATCACGAATCCATGTGGTAACAAGGTTTTGAGCGAATTTTAGTGACGTAAGTATGGATAGATGGCCTTGTGGAATTAAATTATCTCCCTTATTAAATAATGGAATTAAACAATTAATTGTCATAAAGGAGAAGACTTTAAGTGAACTACTCTATAGTGTATAAGAAAATAACTCAGTTGGTAAGATGAATTTGTGTGAATCATATGTTGAATCTCTCTGAAAACATAAGTCATGAGTAAAAGGGTGTTTTATCAAAATAAATAACCTTCAATCAATTCTTACTGTGGTTTTCCCTAGTTGTGAGAGTGTCATGTGGTTGGACTTCTATGTTGTTCTGTCAAAAAGAAAAGTGTATTATCCTTTTGGGTGTGAACATTTCCGTGTTGACCTTGTGGTCATCCTCTTAATAAGTGGTTCCCAGAGTTAGTTGTAACCTTGGTGACGACAAGTTGTGTCGTGTTTGTGTAAAAAAAAATTATTATCCTGTCTTTTACTGTGTTGTTCGTGTGTGATTTTTTTGGGTCATTACACAAAATCACACACTTGGGTACATTTCAAGTGTCCTAATCACATACCACTATTCATATGATTCCTAAGAGAGAAATATAGCAATTAAAAACTATCTTTGGCCTTTTTTTTTGTGTTTCTTATTTTTAATTTTTGCCTTATGCACCCTAACACCCAGTCTAGTCTTCATTTTTTAATCTTTATTGACACTAGACACAAGCACCCAACCAGATGCCGCATTTCAGATCCCTTGTCCCATCTTGGTGCCCTGACCTATTTCTATCTTATTCACCTCTTTTGGGCCTCTTTTATCTTTTGGGAATATTGTTTTCTTATGGGTCAAAATTTTAGTTGTCAATTATGAAATTCAAACAAGGTAATCATATAAATACAAAGCTATGTGACCATAATAAAGGAAAACCTCTAAGCATCTATTATCATCACCTAAGGTTACATCCAAAGGCATTCTAAGAGTTGTATCCAAAATTCACCCCTCAAGGTAATTTTGATAACATGCATCAAATTATTTAGTCCCGAGCAAGTAGATTGATTCAAGGCCCGAAATCTTTTTTTTATGGGGGCCCTCGGCTTCTCTCTAACTCTCCCATCTAAGAAGAAATCCCAATGAGTTAGAAAAAATGGAAAGAATGCAAAAATAAGGTCAGCAGGACCGTGTTAAGGTATTTCGGTCCAAGGGTTCGGTCATACCGAGGTTCATTCTACCAAGCCGAATCGGCTGAAAAAATGAAGAAAATCGGCTAAGTCCTAGTCCGGTGGTGCGGATAGTTGGGACGCTGGGGGCGAAAAGACGAATCGGCCGAAGAGGGAAAAAAATTGCCTAAGTCTTTTGTTTCACGCGGTTTGGGACATCCCGCCAAAAGTACGCGCGGACGCGGATCGGCCGGATTTGGCACAAGTCGGTCCATTTCAAGGCGGTTCGAGATATTTGTCCTGCATAGGCTTTGGGACATCCGTGCCAAAAGTACGCGGAGGATGTGAACTGTACCGATTCGGCCGAAATAGGGAATTTCATCCGGAAAGTTGGGCAAAAGGACGCGTGGGGCGCGAAAACCTGAAAGAGCCGCCAACGAATGAAATCTCGCCACGTGTCTTCAGCCACAAACAGAACAAGGAAGCTCAATTGGTTGAAGTAGGAGATTTTCATTTGGGATAGTTGGGACAAAGGTACGTGACGGACGTGAAAAGCCGAATCGGCCGAAGGCAAAGAAGAAAAGTCAACGTTTGACCCGTGAAACTTCAAACGGCCATAAATTTTGACTCCGAGCTCCGATTTTCACAAAATAAGAGAAACATATTCGGCTCCAGTTAGTTAATGCTCATTCCCACAAATGACAAAAAACGCCCATGCCCGACCAAAAATAGCGGCCCACACTCGAAGGCCATAACTTTTGCATTTCTCAACGAAATCACACAAAATTGGTACCGCCGGAATCGTGGCTCCGAGCCCAATGCACAAAAATCAAGAAATTCCATATTTGATGAGATATTGATCGATATTTTTAAGAAAACGTGGCTGGGTTCATAATAGTGTTTTATTTGGTGGTTGAGAGTGCAATTAAGAGACAAGGTCATCATTATTTCTCTACTTTGCAGCACCCGAGACAATGTATGGGGAGCCTTTTGCAAGTAATATATAATCATTTTACTCCATTTAATGCCTCTTACGGTGGTTGAAGGACAGATTTCGGGATTTCCACTTTTCCCTCTCTCTTCTTCTCATTTTTTCTATAAATGGGAGTGTTGGGGCTCATTGTAAAGGAGGTAGTTTTTGTAGCAAAGCTTTGCCAAAATTGCTTTGTGAATCCAATGTGTTGCAAGCCCTTGTTGTGGACTCCTCGCATGGTGATCCAGCCGTTATCTTAGTAACCGATTGAACTGCAGCATATCGAAAGCAATAAAATACAAGGTTGTGGATGTATCTTCCCCTGCTTGTGTTTTCTTGCACTCTTCTTTCCCTTCAACCTTAATTACAAGAATATTGTGTCTATTATTATGTTCATGCAGGGATCCATTATCATTGTGTGTGTTTGAAATATTGTTGTGGATGCTGCTAGATTATGGAGAACTGTCATCACCTCTTCTAGTGTGCACTTTGCTTCCGTATTTCACGCATTTGGAGACTACTCTCACACCATCATTTTCTAGTGTATCACCTCTTTAGTGTAGGCTTTCATTTTATGCATTCTCTCTCCCCGGTCCTTGAATTTAGATTAGATTAGTTAGTTTCCCCGCATTAGAGTAGATTGTGGCGGTGTAGTTTAGAGCAAGAACCAACTTTCTCTAGAGGTCTATCTCAAGTAAGCAGTCCCACAACTTGGAGATGGTACCCATGTTATCCAATCACACTGCGTGATTTCAAGTATATGCACTTGTATAAACATAGGGGTGCTATGATTTGGTGATAACAAGAGCATCAAGTAATTCATATAGCTTCATTCAAGGGAGTAAGGACTACATTTTCTACATACACACGTTAGAGGGGACACTCATTTTACAATACACACATCTATTTACATTTTTACATCTATCTATTACTTTGCTATCAAGTGCATCTTACACAAGAGCTTCCTAGGGCACGATTTCTACACACATGTACAAGAAATGCATGGAGTATGAGATTTAGTGTAGCTCTTGGTCATAAATTCACTCTGTCGGGTGACCGCTAGGTCATTCTGACTCCCAATTTTTATATTTTTATTTTTAGGATTTGATTTGTTTTAGGGTTTTTGTTGAGAAGAAATAATATTGTTCTAAGCAGTAGACACACAAAATATGCATGTGTGGGAATAAGGTGCATTTGGAGGTGCAAAAGGATAGCGAAGGAAACACGTGTTAGAACATTTTTGCTCAAGACTTAGCCATTTTTATGGATAAGGGATATTTTTGGAAGATAGCATGCGGAGCACACATAGAGATGAAAACTTGCCCAAAACACAATGGTATGTTGGGCTCGAGCAGCTGATACGCGCCATTCATGGGTTAAACTTATAATACAATTGCTTCTTCAAGTTAACTATAGGACATCTTTTATGAGAAAACTTGCATGTATACATGTTATTGTAAAGGTACATGGCTATTATAAGAATGTGGCCTATTTTGAGAAGTACATGAGTGGTGAAGGGAAATTCCTTGTAACATCCACTTTTTAACACTTCATAGCTAGGTTTTTTTTTTTAAAATAACTTATGCAATTGATTTAAAAACCCATATATTTAAATCTACACCTTAATGCAATCCATTTTTGATAACTCACATGAACTATATGAAACTGTATGAGAGATTACTGAATCTACTCATTCTCATTCTCCCTCAATGCTCTCGTACAAGAACATACATGAAATGTATCCTTTGGTTATCCTTTATCAAGGTATGATATATAAGTGAAGACTCCTAAGTGTCTACTTGGGTTCCACCTATGAATTCCACATGCATCTCACATCTTAGATCATAGTGAAATCTCGACAGTGTAATCAACAACTTACACCACTTTGCGTAAAGTTTTGAGTCATTCATGCCATGTTCAATTCCATGACAACACACTCGACATTAGAAATTTTCGTTTCACCTTAATCACTTATTCAGTTATATGGATTCACAACAAAGATGTTGTAAACAACTACAAGTATTAAAATGGTACAAATCCAACTTAACCTACATGAAGATGTACCTCTATGTTATCCTATGATGCATGTGGGAAAGTAAGTGTCTTCATAAAATTTCACCTTGCTACTAGACCACTTCCCTTCCCGTAGCCATCATAATTTGATATAAGGGTGTGTATCTAGGGGCTCCAATATGTATTTGTAACTCTATCAAGTTTTGTACTTAAGGCAACACCATACCACAATCCAGTCTCTTGATGAGACAACTCATTATAGTTGCTAAACAATAGTATCCTAATGGTGACAACTGTCATCATAGGGATATGACTATGTAGCAAATGCAGTGAGTTAACCCGCCTAGAATTTTGTACTAGAGTATGTAATTTTATGTTTTTGAGATAATTATTAATCATTAAAGAACATTCTAGGCATTACGATACCTTCTCCATGAATTGGTTATACCTAAGGTCCGGTTTAAGTTGATCGTAGGACCTCAATCTCCATAACACTTAATTAACTTTCTAGATATCACGCCCAAGTTAACCGTTAAATAAAAATGATACTATATAGGTCTACGATCATTATTATAGTTTAAAATTGTCCCAACTTAAAAAATTAAGCCCATGTTCCTTTATTTCCTATTCTAGGGATACATACTTATATAAAGCTAAGTATTTAGGTATGATTCATACTCTTTATCAAGTACCATAGACTATCGATACCAATAAAAAATTAAGCATAAGCCCTTCACTTTTCTTAGTTATAGCTTAATTAAAAGCATTAATTTGTTTTTATATATCCATCAAGTAAGATATATCTGGAGTATATGATAGAATAGATTGGATTAACTAATTACCCATTCCTCTTCTCCTGTCATAGTCATTTTTCATAATATATTTTAATCTCTTTAATAATGTTCATATACTAATCCTCTTAGAGATAATAATAGAGTTGACTAGGGTTAGGGTTCAGATACTATGTTCTTTTCAACTTAGTACACATGTTCCCATCTTACTTCCATTGTAACCGGATATCATACTTATATGCTCATAATGACGCATCATGGGACAAACCCCTTTTAAATGTATTATCATCTCCTAGAAAAAATTATCTCATTTTTGCAATTCCTGAATAGTGATACCATTCTTAATATATCTTCATGTCAGATTACCATAAGCTATTCCTATTGTTGCGTATATGTCTATTGTCCTTATAAGGAACTTATTATTGCATTCTTCTAACTTTTGATCTGGTTTAGTATTCACCTAAGTTTATAAATCAGCTATAGCATGAATATTCTTGCTTATCGTAACCTTACTATGGTTCCATGATCATCCAAATTCCTTCTTATCATCGGCCATTTAGAATAGACAATATTATTTCTTGATAAATTTGACTGGTTGAGTACACCGTACTCACAACCTTTGAAGACCTATCACAATTTATACTATAAGGTTGGTATAAATCATAGATACTTAGGCAGTTACTATTGGTAACTTGTTCTTCTCCTAAGTATATTTACAACATGGTTAATTAGAACATAATATTCATAAGCAACATTCAATTCATAGTTCATTATCTGTTCCTAGCATCCATACATAGGTTGTGTGTAGCACTTACTATTTTTATTATACTAATGCTTAATACAATAGTAGCTTAGATACTAACTACCTATTAGTATTAATTGCAGATCTAAAAATCTATCATTACCAATTAGTCACCTTTGAACCAAGACATTGCAACAAGAAATCCGACCTTAATTCATTTAAGAAATAAGTACAATTTATGTTTATAAGAATGATCAAAATATTTCATTTCAATGATTACAAATAGTTACATTAGATGAGCAAGGCCTTTCTCATTTTCCAGGAGAAGTATTTCATTTAAGAACATAAAAAAATGATATCTTTAGACTTTCCTCCATCAAAATAATACAAAAATAAATACTTCACCCTCATATCTCGGCATTTATCTACAAAACTCTTAGCACAAGTAAGTTCACATGAACTAATCATGATAATCACCAACTCATCATAATGACATGCTCTACTTAATTATTTTATTAAAATAACTCTTACTATTTTTATGAATTAATATTACAGATCTTAATAAGGTAAAAATTCTTTCTATAACATGTCAAGAGCAAGCAATATAATGAGCCATGAAAGAAATCAATTTCAATCTTATAGTTTAATACAACTTATTGAGTCACTAATAGACAGTCACTGATGTTTTAAAATACATGAGAATCATAAGTATTCAATAGGATACAATATAAGAGTAACATGATTTCAGTCATGCAATCCCATACTTGCATGCCTGAAATCGTTTACTCAACATTTTAGTAATCATATATATCAAGTATCATAGTCAAGAAATATCACTATTCATACTCAACAGAACCAACGAAGGGTTTCATAACATCACCATAGGTCAGATAAGGTCCCAACAATAATGCCAAGACTCAAGAGTATTTAATAAAAGAATAATATATTAGAGTGAATAACCTCAAGGATGAGAGATAAATCATAGTATCTTGTTATATAGCTTACGGATAAAGTTCAAGCAAATCGGTTACATAGTCAATACTTTTCTCGACATAATAATTTAATTGAACATTCCAATTTTGAGAAAAGAACATAATTCCATACCTCAATATTGTTTTCAACATATCAATACCTGATAAACACTACAAGCTTTTCATGGTTTTTTAAACGAAAAGGAGTCGTGATAAACATGACGTAATAAATCCAATTATCCCAACTGGACATTCATTATCTCATGAATTATCTCATAATAAAATTCAAATGAAAGGTGTCACTAATCCGCACTGAGTCAAGGACTCTATTAGAATAATGAAATGATATACTAACCCATTCCACTGAACAAGTTTGGATCATACCGAACTATATTCATGACACAACCCAAAAGAAATCAATTAGGGAATTTTTAGATGTCATGAGGACACTATAATCACTAAGTGAAATGGAATACATTTTTCCAAGAGAAAAAGAGTCACTTTCAGTGAACTGGAATACCACATAATTCAACTCAGAAACATAACACCTGATGAGGATCTAACACATTCATACAGACTCATTTAGATGACGAAACTAGATAACACATCACATAAGTGTAAGAGTATATAACTTAACCCTTTTCCCCAAAATGGGTTACCACACAACTCGATGCATCTAGTTTCTTAACAAAACACATGGTATGGCTAACAAGATCAAAAAATTTTTGTTCTATATCGATTACTACGAAGGAGTGATACCACAAAAATTTACAACCCTGAATCCAAGAGGCTTCCTATCATGGAAAAATTTAATCCCAAGCCGTACTTAATGACTCAAATTCAAACATTTAAAACATAAAACCAGCTTCAGATAAAACTAAACAACTCATCAAAAGGAATCATCAAAACTCATGGAATCGTCCCATGTCATTTTCCTAAACCTTATAGCAGTTGTTTAAATGGTAGTTCAATACCAATGACAAATAATCATCAAACCTTCAGTACATATTTTTGATCCATGAATAAGGTTAATCAATAAACTCAACAAGCATAGTCGAGAGCGTACGGATCTCAGAAATCAAACACAACTAATAATACTAGCTTATACGTTGAGGTAATACGTACCCAATAAAAGGAACAATGAAACACTTCTCAACCACAAGATATAATGCAAATTCTTCTAGGAGATCAACTTAATTATTTAGGATTGTTTTCTAATGAACAATAATATACTGCAAATATTTCAAGAAGGAGAAGGTTCTTAGTCGAAATCAACTTTTCTTTCGAAATCAGCATAACATTGTTAGTAGAACAACCAAGCTTTAAGGAAATAAAAGTAATAATACTTAATGACATAGCCTTCAAAATAGCTACAATATTTTCATAGGAGAACAAAAAATTTCCTATTACAGAGGACTATAGAATCATCTGAGTGAAAAGTGAGATTTTATTGGTCTTTCACAGTAACCAACTCAAAAACATATTAAAACATCATCCTTTACTGAACCCGAAAAGAGTTGAATACTGCTAGGTTTATAGAAGAAGAAAAATGGATATCAATATGAAAAAACAGAGTGGAGTAAACCAGAACACAAACAACCTGAAGAGAAACCAGTTAAAACTAGATTGCAAGAAAATACATCAGTTACCTATAACGAAACTCAACATTCAACCGAGCCATCATTTGTAGTAGCTATAAATTTAAACCATGAAATTCATTCCAAGATGCCAAATCAAGGGTTGAAGATGTTGGAGGAATGACAAATATCTGGAGGGAATCCATGAGCATCAAATCATTGCACTCAACCGTAAAATGATGTAGATTCAAGATCAAAGAAAAAAATCACCCATGAGAGAAATGTGCATGCATTAAGGGAAAAGGGGCTCAAATCCCATACTCTATTCCATTCCATTGTTTTTCTAGAAATGAAAGGGTGTACATATAGTAGTGGGGTGCGTAACTCCCCAAAAATGTAGCCATCAAGAGGTGGGAGTTATATTCACGAGAATAGGGCCAGTCAAATGTAACTCCTATGATACTCTATGACGCATGTAAGGCCATAATGACACCCTAAGACACCTAAGAATGATGAATCACATATGTGGAGGAATCCCATGTACTTAAAATATATACATGGTAAATATCCTACACCAACACCCCCCTGAAGGATATCTTATGTGTACACTAGATGAAAACAAGGAGAAGTGGGTCCCAACAACAAGCCTAATGAGGTACCCACATACAAGAAACTCATGAAAAGTGGAGTAAAAGGAGAAAAACTAGTGGGAAACCCCCCTAAAAGAGAGACAAGTCCACTCTCTAATCTAAGAAAGATGCCAAAGATGGGTCCCGCCATAAATGAGCTTGTAAAGGTACCCATGTACAAAAGGGAAATCTCTCAGAAAGATATAGAAGAGAGAAGAAGAGGGAGACAAGAGGGATGCAGAAGATTCCATGGACTGGATCTGAAATTTTCATCTTTAGGAGGTCTCCTAAAATAATGTCAATCACGTGATCCTTTGCCTCTAGATCAAGAAGAGCCATCATACCCAACTTTGTGCCTACCTTTAGGAAGCACAAAAATGGAATGATGGAAGTATACCCACTCCACGAAGGAAACTAAAGGCATCAACACGAAGAACTCTGAGTCTACTCCATGAAAGTGTGACATAGGTCTAGCAAGTGAGTGCAAAGGAACCGAAGGTAATGTCATGAGTGCAGAACTATCATAGTATGAAGGGTTAAGACCTGTAGAGAGGATTTCAAACTAATGTGAAGGAAACAAAACATCCCCACAACATGTAAAAATGGATCCAAAAGCAAGGGTGGATCAATGAAGGTCTCTGGAAAAGTGGAAGTGGTAAGATTCCCTGAAGGGGCACTCCCAACAACAGAGATGATGAAATCCTATGAAATACTTGTAGATGGATGAGGAACCTATATTACATCACAAGTGTACTTTATGAAAAGAAGACTAAGGTCAGGTAGATACTCATCCCAATGAGGGGGCTCAACAAACAAAAGAGCAATGCCAGATAGGTATGAGTCATCTAATGAAGGTAGAGGAGTGAAAGGGACCTCACACACTAAAGGTGGAAAAGAGGCGGGTGTGATGAGTGTATGAGACTGTATAGGAAACTGCTCAATATCTGATGAGATGTGGGATGTGTCAAAACTCTCTGGAATAGTGAGAGAAGGAGGAGAAGAATCCTTTGTAGTACTCTCGACATCAGAAATGGGTGCACAATTCTCATCATCGAATTAAGATCATGTGATTATGTGTCATTGGGACTATCATCACATGAAGAAATCAAGGATACAACTGAATCACTAGCAACAATAATGGTGGAAGTATGTGAAGGCTCTCCATAGAGGGACTGAAGAATGCTCCAGACATGGTGGGGTGGATCTGAGTCTGCCACATGAAACGAGAGAGATGTGGATACATGTATCATCAAGTGACCAAAAACATGGTCACAAGTGTTAAGAAAGTCCACCAGATGATGATGATCAGTGGGTGTAGGAACTAGCCCAAGCAAGAAGTGTGAAAGACCCTCATAGGTGAAGTAGCATTCCATGGAAGCACGCCAAGATGAATAGTTATCTCTCCCAAGAAGAAGTGGAAGAGGATGTAAGGAAATCCTACAATGCTCAAATCTGGAAAGAGCACCCTCCATGATGCGGAATCAAAAGTGCAAGGTGCACAAATACAAGATTTCAGACTTGGCCAATAATACGCATCTGCATGTAGTACAAAACCTAAGAGTACTAGTGAACCATCCAATGTGGAACTTTATAAAGTAGTGTGTTTAAAAAACTAACAATGTCATCATGTAATGTGTGAAATATCATGCAAGTTTGACTAAAGAAGCACTCAAAACCGAGCAGCAAGTCAAAATTTATAGCAAGAAAATGATTCCCGCAACTAATGGAAAATGCCAATAAGTCCTGCAAACTAATTTAAAAAGTTCCCAAAATGGGTGCAAAGGGTGTCGTGTGGGTACTCATTGGAAATTACATCAAATTTTAGGTAGGGTTTATTTTTCTTGCGAGGGGGGATTAGCCTCCTACCAACCCCGGACCTCACCCTCCGTCTTTGACATGCATAGGAAGGGCATTAATACAAAAAAATAAATCCGAAAAAATATTACAATGCCAAAATAAATGTTTTTCACCTTAAAACATAAAAAAATGGATTGTTTTAACCACTAAACAATTCTAAAAGGGACGGTGAAAAAGCTAAGGCAATTTTGACTGAGCTGCTTGAATTGTATGGTAAACCACCATGTGGAATGTCAAAGATCACATGTCTTGCACAGGTACTTGGAGCGAGTAGTGTTGACAGAGTGGTCCGGTGAGAAAGAAACTCGTGGAGTAACCGTGGAATGCCGAAATGTGGGTTAGATAAGGAACATGTTGAGAGGTCTAAGAGAGACAACGAGATAAGCGTCAAGTTGTCAATCGATGGGAGCTCGTGGGTAGGTCGTCAACAACGGGTGCGAAATAGTTGGGGACACACATTCCGACAGAGACAGGGAATCCAATGCATAACACATGTAAGGAGAGAGCAGGGAAGCTCTAAAATGATCTCACAAAATAGATGAGAGAGCTCAACACGAGGTGATGAAGTTTGTTGAATAGATAAGGTTAAAACCGTCAAGGCCACGATGTTTCGACATCGTGGTAAGGAAAATGTGCCTCTAAAGCTCTAGGTAACACAAAGATTCCACTTACCGGTGAGTGGCATGGAATGGTGGGTGGTTACATGCGTAGGAAGGCACAGGAAGAGCGGTGAACAATGAAGATTCCAAGGCAAGATCGAGGAAATCAATTTCGAGCCGATAGGAAAGTGGACGCAGAGTTCACCGAGCACCGAGCAAGTAGGGGGCAGCCATGCAAGCGGTGAAAGAAGAATGCACCCAAACGGTGGTGGTCTCAATGCACAGGGACACATGAGCTTTTGGAATGAGCACGACAATGAGGTCGAAGCAGGGAAGAATCCAATACAATTATGGTGAGAAGTAAACCAGAGTGAGTAGAGTTGAAAATCCAGTGTAAAAACATGTAGTCAAAGCCAACTCAAAACTCGATGTAGACACCAATAATGCAGACAAGCTGAAAAACCAGTGCACGAGTGAGTTGCAGTGTCCAAGGAGGTGAGCCAAAGGGACAACTTGGTTCCTATCTCGGTGAGATGGGGCCGAGTTGGGCCCAAAAATTCACTTTAACAACCTTAAAACACACACCAACCAACATGAACAAACCCTGGACCAGAAAACTTTGAAATGGTAAGCTCAAGTCCTCAAAACATGCAAGCAACCTCAAAATCCTAAAAACCCATGAACATGAAGTATGAAGCCCCAAATCAATGAAAGAAGAGCATGATCGAATAGCCATTATAACACATACAACAAGATCTGGATATCACACTGTGGCTGGAAAACATGCACATAAACGCTAAAGAGTGCATGAATCCACAAGATACACTCTAATACCATGAAAGATGTTTTGAAACCTTAAAGCAAGGATCACAAGGATAATGTGCACATTAATGACGTGTGAATGGAAGCACGAAGAGATCTTGGAAGGAGAAAGAATCAACTAAATGTGCATGCAAATATTCAAAACACGGCGTAACCTCATTACAATCAACAAACCCACCTCAATCTCATATATCCAAAAGGGTGTACATATAGGAGGTGCTGAGTAACCCCCAGTGCTGCAATCATGAAAACTCAAGTGGAGAGGGGGAGTTACATTCCCAATAGAAGTGTAACTCCCAATGACACATATGATGCACTGACACATAAGAGAATCTCATAATGACCCCTAAATGACACGTGGACCTATGATCTCACCTATGTGAGATGAATCACCTAATGATGTGGAAAATGACACACACCAACACCCCTCTTCATCGTAACTTAGGATGAGGCGGAAAGTCAGAAATGAGAAATGGGTCATGACAAAAATGTTGATGAGGTACCCATGCACAAAAAGAAGTCCCAAGAAGTGAAGGAAAACCCGGTGGGAAAAACATCCACAACAAGAGAACAAAACACTCTTATTGGGTGTATACCCGACTCCATCGTGTGGGAGGGTGTTAGCGTAGAAGTTGATTAACATGATGAGATCCCTCTCCAACATTAGTTCAAGATTTTCGTGTGAAAAAATCATGCATCTCTGATACCATGTCAAAGGAATGATGAAGATCTAGAGGGAATCCGTGAGCATCAAAATGTTACACTCAACTACAAAATGATGTAGCTTCAAGATCGAAGCAAGAAATCACCCATGAGAGAAATGTGCATGCATTAAGGGAAAAATGGCTCAAATCCCATACTCTATTCCATTCCATTGTATTTCTCAAGATGAAAGGGTGTACATATAGTAGTGGGGTGTGTAACTCCCCCACAAATGTAGCCGTCAAGAGGTGGGAGTTACATTCCGGAATAACCAGGTCAAATGTAACTCCTATGATGCTCTATGATGTGTGTAAGGCCATAATGGCACCCTAGGACACCTAATCATGGTGAATCACCTATGTGGAGGAATCCCATGTACTTAAAATATATACATGGTAAATATCCTACACCAACAAGAGGTAGACTTCATATTCATTTCAATTGCCCTTATTCCCTATAACTCAAAATTAAATATTAATAACAACTATTTTTCCACAGTATGATTACTTATTAAACCCAAACTAGATCGACTATAAGCAAAATCGATGCCTCCAACAAGATAAGCACAAAATATTTCTTAAAAATAATCAAACCTAATTACATCAATCAACAAATATCTAAAATGGAAAGTCATCTACAACACATAACCACATGCAATACCAACTTCCAATTTTCCACATTGACTTGTTAAATTTTCAAATAATCCCAAAGGAGATGGGTAGAGTTTAAACAGAGTTTTATAGTGTTGATAATCACATAATCACAACTGTACTAAGATTTCAAAATAACACTAGGCATATCAAGCCAGAGTTCTTAATATTACAGTCACAACACATATTCAAACTCACAAATGCATTATTTCTTAACAATATTCAAACACATTCAAGCCTACACCCAGTGAACCATTCCAAACAACAAACATCACTAAACAATGATAAATCATTCTATACAAAAGTACAAGATTACATCGATTCCACACCACCCAAATTAAAAATACGATTTCATTCAAGGTAATGTTCTTTTTGTGAAATTACTAAATGGAGCAAGAAATTATAATGAGTTTAGGGCATATCATGCCTATTATGCACTGTCTTTTCTTCCTTGCAATGTTCTCACGATTCTTCAGAAAATCCCCAAACTTTGAAGTGAATTCCTTCATCCAACCAAAACACAATGCTTTCTCAATATTTATTGAGTCTAGGAAACTTGTTGTCTAATTGATTCAACTGTTGTTTTCATAATGCAAACTCAAAAAAACACATAGTTCCATTTTTTCTTGCATGCATAGCTTCTACGAATTTCTAGCCATGGAATGAATCAATACCACAAACCAACTTGTTTTCCCCAATTTGTCCACACATTTCCTAAGGTCGGTGTTTTAATGCGCAATAAATGACATTAATGCAGAGGATTTAATTGTCATCATGTTTATCAAGCCAACTATTTTTAGCTTCAAATTTTAGCAAAGTCCCTCCTCATGCCATGCGAAGCACTTTAAGTTTAGTTAAACTGAAATACATCCTCCGTAAAATGTGGTTTGTAGGAAGAATAAATATAAATAATAATAACTATTGGGTACAAGATACTTTAGCATTGGGATGCCAACTCATCACATTATTCAATTGGACCACCTTAGATTTTGTAATGGTATTTTAAAGAACATACAATATCCAATGAGCTAGAAAATTCAGATGTCTTCCCTTTGTATGCCTTTAGGCTTCACAAAATTTAATATGTTTATACATCCTTTCAAATAGCTAGAGTAATTCCCAAATCTATTTTCTCAAACAATAGGTTCACGTGTTAGGTTTAGAACCATACTACTAGGATTAGATTGTCCTTTCCCTGCTTATACAAAGTTAATAAATCTCCAGTAGTAGTTATTTAACTACTTTAAACTTTGTAAATTACCTTTTGTAATATATACATATATATATATACATATATAGACACACATACACACACACACACATACATATGTATATATATGGATATATAGGTATATATATATATATATATATATATATATGTATATACACATATATGTATGTATATGTATATATATATATATATATATATGTGTGTGTGTGTGTGTGTGTGTGTGTGTATATATGTGTGTGTGTGTATATATATATATATACATTCATATATGTATATATACATATGTGTGTGTGTGTGTGTGTGTGTGTGTGTGTGTGTGTATAAAGTAGTCATAACGTTAGCGTTGATCATGGAAGTTTCTTGAGTAAGCTTCATGGGAATTGATTCCTTAATTTAAATAATTAAGTCCTTGACTAATGACTGTAGTCCTTCACCCAAGAAAATACGACCATGCTAGCATTAGCCATCAAGTGAGGTAGACTATTGGATGGCTGGCGAATCAAGACCAATTATTAGTAAAAAGGAAGTCTTATTCGCATTCCAATTTTGGTCACTAAGTGAACTATCAAAACTATCAAATCCTTAACATAACTTAGTTAAAAACTATAATGTTAACAATTTAATAGAGATGAGAAACAACATCACTAATCACTTTCAAGGCTTAAATTTATGCCAAGGATTTCATGACATACTACATTAAAATGACATAATGTCACCTTAGCAAAATAGTTCATCATTAAGATAGGCCCCAAATTAACAAGGTTTACATCTAAGGAGATCATCCTTAGCCTATTCAGGTTATCATGATTATGCATTCCCATTAAGGTTCACATTAATTATTGATACGCAAAGGTGCAAGAAACAAAGGATGAAACCATTTGTCCTATCATTCCTTTAATAATAGTAGTGAAACCATGGGGTGTTACATACCTCCCCTCTTAAAAGCATCATCATCCCGATGATGTGGTTTTTGTTAAATGAAATAAAAACAATTCTACACAGGTTATAATGATTATTCCTACAGAATATTCATTATTCCCCCAGATAGTTTATGGTTTTCAATTTTGAAGCTTAAATTCAGTAGCTGTATCAGCTTATCAGACTACAAATAGTCACGCAGTCCGCATTATGTCATGATTCCCTCATTAAAGTAAATCATTTTTGTTCAATATATATTTGATATACATAAGATATAGTTAAAACAAGTTTTGTAAAGCTCAACCAAACAAGGAAACCCCCATTTTTTTTTAAAATAGGAATAGTTAGTTCTAATAAGCTTACTAGGTATCCTTTAAGGAAGACCAGTTCCTTTCTGCTGAAATTAAAGCATGTAAATATGTGGTGTTTCATTCTGACAGATAACATTTTCTATTATGTTAAAAAACATTCAATTGGATGGTCAAGACTTTGCAATATTTAATTTATAAGAAAAGGTACAACCAATCATTCATTCGACTGAGCTTAAATATTTCATATATCGGCTATCAACCACCTCAACACATCTTTAATCTTTTTGACTCATAATCCTAGCCTGATCAAAGAATACATTAACTCAATTATTTAAACCTATAGAACCACCATATTTGTTTGTTAAGAAATGTTTTAACAATTATTGACTTAAGAAAGAGTACCTACAACTTAATTACATGTCCTCAAGAAAGAGTTCTTCATGTTTATAGAAGTTTGAGGAATCTAACTTATAGAAAAACCTCTCGAAGTGTTAAGTAACAAAGTTACTTTATAAGCTAAATATTTTTCCATCAACAAATTTTTATTCCACTGATAAGAGTCAACAGACTGAATATGATATTTCCAATTTCTTAGAGTTGAAATAATAATTATGTACGTCAAATATTTGACGAATAAAAAACAATCATTTAGATAAATGCTACCTAATATGACATAGGCTAAAAATTGGACATTTTTATTCCATACCACAAAGAAGAATTAGGTTTCACAATTATTGATTAGTTTTTCATTGAGTACACCAATCCATATATATATTTTTTAGCATTGTATAATACTAACCTCATGAATCCCTTCACAATTTCCTTTGTATCCTGTTAGGTATACATGTTCCTTTTCCATGTTGTCTACTCTTGCAGTATGCTTCATCATTCGATGCTTGTTCCTCTTCTTTAAAGGACATTTTTTGGCATAATACCCATTACCACACGTGAAACATCCTCCAAAAGAGGTCCCGATTGACTACCTTTAACTTTGCCATTTTCAACAGTACTATGCTTTTTCCTATAGGTTATCACTACAAGTTTTTGGGCAAATTTATTTTTAGCAGAACACATTTTTCTGCTATGCTTTATCCACAAAATTTTCTTAACATTCCGAGATGAAGAAGAATTATCACTCTTATGATCCTTTTCATTTTTATGAGTAGGAATGTATCGCAGATTTTATTTTAGCCCACTGGATTTTCCAAATATCCTCTTATCGGAAAAGGTCCAAGTTTATTCAATGCTTTCTCCAATTTTGGTTTATCTCGTCTTTCGATTGGTAAGTCCAAAAATTTTCACCATTGTTTTCATTCATTCATTTAAAAAACTTCATGTTATTTGTTAGTAATAAGCTTAAGTTTTGTTTTATCTAACTTATCATTTTCACCCATCACCGTTGCTCCAAGGCATCTATCCAGTTCGGGTATATCGAAGGATTGCTAGGATTTTGTCTAACTTTTGCACCATTGAAACCACAACAAAATATGAATCGGTTCTTTCTTCTTGGTGCATCCTTCCCATATCAATTTTATTTTGAAAATAAAATAAAAATTTTAATTAGCATAAGGACCCAATAAGTCTAAGAGTTACAACCTTCAACTCTAATACCAAAATGTAACATCCACTTTTTGTCACTTCATATCTAGGATTTTTTTAACTTTATGCAGCTGATTTAAATACCCATATATTTAAATCTACATAAACATTAATGCAATCCATTTCGATAACTATCATGAACCATGTGTAGTATGAGAGAGATTACTTGAACCTACTCATTCTCCCTCAATGCTCTATATGAGCACATACATCAAATGTATCCTTTGGTTCTCCTTTATCAAGGTATGATATATAAGTGAAGAATCCTAAGTGTCTACTTGGGTTCTAACTATGAATTCCAGGCATCTGATAATTTAGATCATAGTGAAATCTTGACAATGTAATCAGCAACTTACACCACTTTGTGCAAATTTTTGATTCATGTATGCCATGCTCAATTCCATGACGACACACTCGTCATTAGGAAATTTTCGTTTCACCTTAATCACTTATTCATTATATGGATTCAAACAAAGATGTTGTAAACAGCTACAAGTCTTGAACAAGGTACAAATCTAGTTTAACCTACACGAATACGTACCTCTATGTCATCCTATGATGCCTATGGGAAAGTAAGTGTCTTCATAACAATTCACCTTCTATTAGACCACTTCCCTTCCCATATCCATCATAAGTTGATATCAGGGTGCGTATCCATGAGGTTCAATCTGTCTTTGTAACTCTATCAAGTTTTGTACTTAAAGAAACACCATATCACAATCTAGTCTCTTGATGAGACAAATAATTACAACTGCTAAATAGAAGTATCCTAATGGTGACAACCATCATCATAGGGATATGACTATGTAGCAAATGCAGTGAGTTAACCCACCTAGAATGTTGTATTGGAGTATGGAATTTATGTTTATGAGATAATTATTAATCATTAAAGAACAGTCTAGGCCTTATGACACCTTCTCCATGAATGGGTCATACCTAAGGTCCGGTTTAAGTTGATCCCAGGACCTCAATCTCCATAACACTTAATTACCTTTCTAGATCCCATGCCCAAGTTAACCATTAAATGGAAAACGATACTATATAGGTCTATGATCAGCATTACATTTGAAAACTATCCCAACTTAAACAATTAAGCCCATGTTCCTTTATTTCATATTTTAGGGATACATACTTATATAAAGCTAAGTATTTAGGTATGATTCATACTTTTTATCAAGTACCATAGAATATCAATGCCAATAAATAATTAAGCATAAGCCCTTCACTTTTCTTAGTTGTAGCTTAATCAAGAGCATTCATTTGTTTTAATATATCCATCAAGTAAGATATATCTGGAGTATCTGATAAGATAGATTGGATGAACTACTTGCCCATTCCTCTTCTCCTTTCATATCCTTTTTCATAAGATCTTTTAATCTCTTTTATAATGTTCATATACCGATCCTCTTAGATATAATAAAAAAGTTGACTAGGGTTAGGGTTCAGATACTATGTTCTTTTCAACTTAGTATGCATGTTCCCATCTTACTTCCATTGTAACCGGATATCATACTTATATGCTCATAATGATGCATCATGGGACAACCCCTTTTTAAATGCATTATCATCTCCTAGAACAAATTATCTCATTTATGCAATTCTGAATAGTGAAACCATTCTTAATATATCTTCATGTCAGATTACCATAAGCTCTTCCTATTGTTTGCTTATGTGTATTGTCCTTATAAGGGACTTAGTATTGCTTTCACAAGAACTTATTATTGCATTCTTATAAATTTTGATCTGATTTAGTATCACCTAAGTTTATAAATCAGCTATAACATGAATATTCCCACTTATCATAACCTTACTATGGTTCCATGATCATCCAACTACCTTCTTAGCAGTGGCCATTTAGAATAGACAATATTATTTCTAGATATCTTTGACTGGTTGAGTACACCTTACTCACAACGTTTGAAGAACAATCAAAATTTATACTATAAGGTTGGTATAAATCATATATACTTAGGTAGTTTACTTACTGGTAATCGATTATGCTCCTAAGTATATTTAACACATGGTTAATTAGAACATAATATTAATAAGCAACATTCCATTCATAGTTCATTATTTTCTCCCTAGCATCCACACATAGGTTGTGTGTAGCACTTACTATTTGTATTATACTAATGCTTAATACAATAGTAATTTAGATACTAATCGCATTTCAATATTAATTAATTGCAGATCTAAAAATCTATCATTTCCAATTAATCACCTTTGAACCAAGACATTGCAACAAGAAATTCGACCTTAATTCATTTAATAAATAAGTACAATTCATGTTTATATGAATGATAAAAATATTTCATTTCAATGATTAAAAACCGTTACATTAGATGGCTGCAAGGCATTTCTCATTTTCAAGGAGAATTTTTTCATTTAAGAACATCCAAAAACAGTCATATTTTAAAAATTTTCTTGATCAAATTAATATACAAAACTAAATACTTCACCCTCCTTTCTCGGTGTTTATCTACAAATTTTTTAGCACAAGTCAGTTCACACAAAACTAAGCATGATAAACACCAACTCATCATAACGACAGATGGCCATTAAGGCAAGACGGAAACGTTCACACATATCAAGGACAATTTACTTTTCTTTTTGACAAGACAACATAGAAGTCCACTCACATAACACACTTACAGTTAGGGCCAACCACAAGGAGTTATTCTTGAGGGTTATTTATTTTAATAAGATATCTTGCAATTCTTAGCTTACGTTTTCCAAGGAGGTTCAAGATATGATTCATACAATTCCTCTTACCAAGCTAAGTTTATTCTTTTGAACTGAGTAATCATCATCTTTAAATCTTCTCTATTATGACCATTATTTGTTTATTTCATTTATCAAGATAAGGAGTATTTAAATTCCACAAGGCCATCTGCTCACCACTAACGCTACTAAGATTCGTTCTTTCTCACAAGACAACATGGTTTTAAGTTCAACACACTTAAGAGAAGAGATATAAGGTGCCTTGAAAAGGGGTTAGAGGGAGAAGGTCGAGATGAAACATTTTTAGGACCTCATTAGTTATTGCCAGTATTAAATTGAAGCTAGGGCCCTTAACCAGGTTTAACAACAACTTTACTTAGGCTTCGCTAAAAATATTAACAAGGAGTAAGAGAATTTACTTTCCAAATGGTTGAGAGATAGATTGTGTGGTTTCAAAATTGTTTTCTCCTGTTTATTAAATCTTATTATCTTCCAGAACAATCCATAGATTTCCTTTAAGTTCGTTTAAGAATTCCACCATGAAAGGGATAGTGTTCATTAGTGTGGCTAGGGGTATCAAGTTATATAATGTTACTTGCAATGATAGTCCTGCCCTTGATTACTTAAAGAATTTCTTGCCCTCAAGTTGGTGACCCCTACGTTACTTTATTTGAATGCAACTTTTAATTTAACTTCCAGAAGTATTTAAAAATCCCATGTTAGTTTACTTATGACACTTTATTACTAAGTCATGGCAAGGTTTAACTCAGAATTTATTCTCAAGGCCAAGTTGAAGCAACACTCATTTACGAGAACAAAACAAGATTACATCATTTCCTAAAATACTGATGCACCACAAGTCACTCAACCACAATAACCAAATTTTCTTATAATTTCAATGATGGTCAAACAATACAAGGTTTCCAAAGTTCAGATGACAAAGTCCACAATACTTTATACTAAGACATTAATCCTCTTTTAAACTTTCCACTGGTCGTTAACTACAGTTGAACAACATACAAAGGTTTTCGAGCAAAGAATCTTCTCAACTGAGGTTGATGACAAAAGTCTACAAATCTATCCCTCATCTACACGCAAAATCCATCTGCAGCAAATTTTCTACAAGAGTCAGTTCACGAGAACTGAGCAAGATAAGGCTACACAAAACCACCATAACTATTATCTAACAATATCACGAAAAGGAAGCACTTTATTACAAGAATTGGTTCAAACCTCTAAACACTATCAACACATCAAGTTATAATAGAGTCTTCATCATGCCAATCAAAGAAGGAGAAGACCTTGTACTTCAGTTAGGAGCAAAAGCAACGAAAGTAATAATCGTATGAGAATGGCCCTCGCCCTATAAGGAGATATAAACAATTTAACAAAGAACAAAATTCCCATCAAGTAAGTAAATAAAAATAGTTACAAGATTGAGATTTGATATATATACACCAACCATCTAGAAAATTTATCAAAGGTACCATACGCATTAAGTACTAACATAATATATTTCTAAAAGAACAAGAGTTGATCAGCCCAAGAAAGGGGAACCACGGGTTTCAACAATTAACACTAAAAGTCATACATAATTGAGTTTCAACCGGAAATCAAATAGAGTATACACACAGCATAAGTTTCGAAGCGAAGGCAAGGTATACTAGTTTTGACCATTAACTACAAGATTTTCCAATCATCCAAGAAGGGTCAAAGTCTTACAGCTAGTAGTAAGAAGCATGCGAGAGAAGAAGGGGGTTCCATCACACAAGAGTATACAATAATGTCATCAACAAATTTTATAACACTAAGGATTTGCAAACCTCCACTACAATACTAATGTTTGGTTAATTTAAAATAAATTACCCATATCCCAAAACAACCAAATTTTACGGCAACCCTTGGTAACGCAGTCAACCGTCGCACAAATAGATACAAACATAATTTCTAAGTGACTTTATCAAAACAAAACCTTCCGCTATGAATTCATAAGATTATCACACGAAAGCTGAGTTTTTCCCGAAGGTCAATCACATTTAAGGAAATCTCCATCACAAACTATTACAGTAATTACGTGCATAAAAACTGACCAATATTAATTAATAGCGTTAACATTACAAGGGAGAAAATAATGCCAGTTAGGAAAAACAGAAGAGCGCCATCAGCAATAATTCACAGAGGGCGATTGGACCAAAACTATTCTAGTGTCAACGAGGTACTGGATTCGCACAATGAAACCTCGAGCTTAGTTGATTCGAAAAGCTAGTTATGATTCAAGTTGATAGGGATGGTCAAGGTACTTCTTGAGAATGGCCTTGCAAGCCTAGAAACGCGATGAAAGGTAAGATAAGAGTCTAAACACGCGATCAGGAAAACACATCGCACACAAACGTTTTCATTCTAAAAGTTTACTACCGAAACTCAAGCTGGCTAGCCCCAAGCATTGATCACACAATCTTACAACCTTTCTTTCTCGATGCCAAAAGGTTATCAAAGGGACTTGCGTAGGAGCTAACAAAATAACGTCAAAAGACAAACTTGGGTGCTAGGGAGGGCTTCATAATTATCGTAAACTTACTTCCATGATAACGAAAATACTAGTTTGATCAACATAATAACTTGCAACTCAATCGTAGAGAAGAATTAATACATAAATAAACAGATGAAGTTCTATCACTCGAGCAAGAGAAACATAACATCCAGAGGAGAGGGCACACGCATCCTTTCGATCAACATACTGACAACGATAAAAACTAAAACAAGGAGAAACGAGAAGAAAGGGGAAATCTCCCATCATGACATCCAACTGACAAATCAATGCAAGGAAAAAGTGGTTCGATTTCACAATAATTTTAAATAAAAGTAACAGTAGAAAGGTGTAGAAATATCTTTCCTGTTTCTCCAGCTTCAACAGGTCGTACAGACTCCACACGGGCCAGCATAAAAATTGTAGGTACTGGAATTCGGGTGCACCAGTTCTAAGCGGTCCACCAGTCGAAAGCATTCATTCTTCCACCTCACATGTAAAGTAAGCACCATGACCACTGTAGAAAATCCCATTCCAACTGCCAATCCAAAACACATCCAAAACCATGGAAACCCTTCATCTCTCTCTTCCTCATCATCCATCAGGGTACTGTGGAGAAGACAAGTCAAATGAGGTAGAGAACAATTTCTCTCAAGAGGGCATCCCCACAGATGTGGATTTCCTAAATATGATGATGAATTATCAAATGTTAACATATGACCATCCCTTGGTATCCTACCTGACAGATTGTTGTAAGACAGATTTAGATATCCCAGAGAATCGAGAAGACCAAGCTGTGATGGAATCTGTCCTGAAAGAATGTTGAGAGAGAGATCCAACGATTCCAACCATTTTAAATTTCCCACACTATCTGGAATTGGCCCATTCAGAGTGTTCATGGAGAGGTTGAGAAT
The DNA here is from genome assembly GCA_018340775.1 of Taxus wallichiana var. yunnanensis. Taxonomy (NCBI): domain Eukaryota; kingdom Viridiplantae; phylum Streptophyta; class Pinopsida; order Cupressales; family Taxaceae; genus Taxus; species Taxus wallichiana. Next base: position 481,171,020 of record CM031243.1, read on the forward strand.
AATCAGTCCTTTTAGATTTCCAACTCCAGGAAAAAGATGACCACTCAATCTGTTATTTGACAAAACAATGCATGCTTCTCAGAAATGACCGCAAAAACCAAGTTTTTTTTTATTTAGATGTAAACCATCCACATAGCTGTCTCCATCCTTTTCGCTCTCACCAATCGTCCAGCTCTCTCTCCATCCAGCTTTGCCTCCCATGGCTCTGAAATTGAGATATGTATCCGGGATCTCACCAAACAAAAGATTTGAAGAAATGTCTAGAATTTGAAACTCTTCCATTTAAGCCGAATGAGTTTGAGACATATAAAATGATGCATCATCTCATTATAAGAAATCAGACATCGAACAATTTTGATATCGAGGCTTATTTTTGATAAATTCCATGAAATTGTTTTCCCCATCTCCAAAGAACCCTAAGTATGATAAATTTCCCTTGAATATCCCACATAGAAGGAAGAAGTCCCTTCAAGGTGTCTTTCCCAAATGAGCTTCCACCCTTGCACTGGGCCATAAACATCGTAATAATCGGGGAATCTTGCAAGAATTTGCATGTTGATGTTAAGGTGAAGCCGATGGAGATGATCCCATTTGTTAAGGAGGAGAATATTCTAATAAGAAAGGAAGTAAGTGGCGATTTTGCCTTAAATTAATTTTCCTTGCATTGCTGCAACCAAACCAAGGTGGGTGAATTGACAAAAAAAAAACATTGGGCGAGGACTTTTCACAAGGATTTTTCTTTAGTTACCACTCAAGAAAGGGGGTATTCACTCAAGACCTTCATGTGATAAGTGCCTTTTCAAGGTCTCTTTAATTTTCGTCCAAATGAACAAATGATCTCGTTCTCGATATCCCTCCCACTTACCACCCTACCAGTTCACTTAGGATGGTAGATGCTTCACAAGGCCTAATGAGTTTGCATCATGAAAGGGAGAGCTAATCGGGAAGATCCAAGCCTAATGAGATCCTCTTTACCATGGGTTGCATCTAAACAAACATCAAGCGCTTCTCCACATTTCTCACTCGTCAGTCCAACCAAACACTCGAGCATTGTCACTTAATCGATTTCCCACAACTTATTTCAAGGAGAATCCCACTTTGAGGATGTTTCCACTTTCTTTTGAATGGAAACAAGGGTTCCTTTTACGCTGAAGCTTCAAAACGCTTCGCCTCACAAAACACTTCTCGCTGGCACTTGACTTTCGATTTTAAGATTTTGATACCATCGAACCCAATAAAGGAGGAGAATCCCTCAGTTTGAGGATGTAGTCAAACCGAAAACAGATAACAACATAGTGGACAACCTACTCATTGGAATTGCTCAAAATGGCTTAACATGCTTCACGCAAGGATTTTACTCGCAAGTGATCTCGTGGTGTGGTCGCGTCAAGCAATTCAAAAAATCGTTGCAAAAACTCCACAAGCACGGCCATGGCATATCAACAAGGAAGAGCTTCAAAGGCTTGTGACTCCATGAAGTCGAGGAGCATACCATGCACCATTTTAGAAGACCCACATCCACTGCGCATTGATGGAGGATCCCGAGAAGAGATTTTGGCAAAGAAAATGGGACTCCACGCTCCGTCTCCCTCACGCAAGGAAGGCCTCAAAAAAAATCATGCGATTCTAGCACTGTCACACATGGTAACCAACTGGAGGAACCCACGGTGGCAAGAGGAGGTAGGTGGGAAGAAAATTTATCCGATGCCTAAGGGGGCAGGGCATTACATTCTCCTCCCCTTAAGAAAGCATCGTCCTCGATGCGACATTACACAAAGTGGAAAGGAAATGGTACGCAACCAAGGGATAGATAAAGAAGAAAGTAACACTCATGGTTTTAAATTTTAGTTGATTAAAGCATGGGCATAGGTAGCCTTAGGAACATTTGGTAGAATTTTAACTTTCAATGTTCTGTGAAGATTGGCGCTTTCTTTCTTGTTCATTATTTTCATTAGTCTCTTTCCATTAACATTATTTCTTAGTTTAATTTCTTTTAAAATTTCATCATCAAGAGTTTTGGTTTATTCTTTATTGTGGGTGCCCAACATGAACTGCTAACACAACACCCTATCAGGTTCACAAGACCCTACAGATTCACAAGCACACAAGTATATACTTCAAGATTGTATTACACCACAAAAGGTTACACAAATACGGAATAGAATAGGCACACTCCACATAACATAGTACTCGTCACACATCAATGACTGATATACCAAAATACTTAACCAAAATAGTACTACAATCCACTAGACATTTCCTCAATTTGCATCAATGAAAACTCACATAACACCAAACAAATGCTATAGGTACATAGTGTCCACAAGGGAATCAATGACATATCCACAACATCACAACACATATCCATCTGACATGAGTAACACATACATCAAAAGACCACTACCAAACATCACAATAACTCAACATATATCCCAAACATCAACATACGACAAATATCATAAGCCTCCTCAAACTCTTATGCCTCCTCAAGTCTCTTCCTCAACTCTTATGCCTCCTCAAATCTCTTATGCCTCCCTCAAACTCTTATGCCTCCTCAAACTCTTATGCCTCCTCAAACTCTTATGCCTCCCTCAAGGAGGCCGGTTGTCCCTATGGTCCAAGACACATAGAGTTCGAACACTCCTAACCCAAGTGACATAATAACGCGTGGTTCAACAACCCGCTAGTTATATGTACCCTCGGGGCGTACCCCCATACAACGAAGCGGGTCCATAGGTCCAACCAATCCATGGTGCATCCCATGACCCTATTCCACACATCACGACAATAGAACCAAAGACAACAATCCAATCAAAGTGCCAAGTGGCAAAGTACAAGCCTTGGGCAAGGCGGTAAAATTCCAAATTTAAAAGAAGACCCAAAATCAAGCTAAAATAAATGGCCAAATAGCCAAAGTTAGTATCAAAATCCCCATGTTAGTGCCACAAACCAAGGAAATGCCCAAAATTGTAAAGCATGGCAATCAAGAAAAGTCTGGGTCCTTACAAAATAAAGTAAAAGCTCAATTTACGAATAAAATCAACTTATAATAATGTCACATTACGATAACTGTGTGGCCTTATCTGGCCACCAAGGGGTACTCAACGAGTTGCTAGCACTCGGAACATCGAGCCTCAGCTCATAAAATACATATCAATAATACAACTGTCATCACCTCCATCTGAATCATCCCGCCACCACTTCGACAAGGCTAAACATAGTCATAGATACACTAAGGTTGCATACATACAACCACATAGGAGAGAGAAAAGAATCACATGTTATCTACTAAACCGAGTTTTAGCTCGAGTTATTGACCCATGGTACACCATTCCTCACTCTCAACATACACTTCTACCGATTTCCCTCAGGATCGGTTAGCGTAAGGTTCACAACATAACATACAACAACATCACTAACATAACGGTGGCACACACATAACTACCATAACGTCTCACATATGGTACATATACAGTAGATCACGATCATACATCCACCGAGGCGTAACACATCACTTTACCACATTCTCGCACCCAAAGTGCAATCACCATACGATAGGGTTCATACACTCACCGTATGACCCAAAATCACAACATGAAGCATTACATATTACAACATCATACATATGATGAACATAGTACATCACAACATAACATCCATTACTACATAACAAGGTGGTACACACATTTCTTCAAAACATGGTAAAAACATCATGATACAACTCATTTCTTTTAACATCAAACTAGTCATACAACACATTGATACACCCACATATCACAATATGCCACAATGCTCCAACACTACGTCATCCACATTATAATTCTTTTCACACATCACAAACAGTGATTCACAAGTGAACTCTTCCTAGAATCCACAAGAAGGAGAGAGAATACTCCCATCCCCAACATATCAACATGATGACAAACACGCACTAAGTGACATACACATCACGTGCGTTCACAATATCACAATTACGACAATAATCACATCACGTTTAAAGCACATTACTCTTCCAATATCTACCACCATCATGCAACATCATCATCATCATGCAATATCATCATGTAACACCACCACCACCATGTAACATCATCATATAACACCAATCCGGCCCATAGGTTCGAGAGCATGAACCTACGCTCTGATACCAAATGTAACACCCAAAAATCACACACACGAACAACACAAAGAAAATACAGATAATTTTTTTTTGACTTGCTTGACACATAACATGACGCAACATGTCGTCACCAAGTATACAACTAACACTGTGAACAACTTGATACAAGGATGGCCATTAAGGCAGTACGGAAACGTTCACACATATCAAGGACAATTTACTTTTCTTTTTGACAAGACAACATAGAAGTCCAATCACATAACACACTTACAGTTAGGGCCAACCACAAGGAGTTATTCTTGAGGGTTATTTATTTTAATAAGATATCTTGCAATTCTTAGCTTACGTTTTCCAAGGAGGTTCAAGATATGATTCATACAATTCCTCTTACCAAGCTAAGTTTATTCTTTTGAAACTGAGTAATCATCTTTAAATCTTCTCTATTATGACCATTATTTGTTTAATTCATTTATCAAGATAAAGGAGTATTTAAATTCCACAAGGCCATCTGCTCACCACTAACGCTACTAAGATTCGTTCTTGCTCACAAGACAACATGGTTTTAAGTTCAACACACTTAAGAGAAGAGATATAAGGTGCCTTGAAAAAGGGTTAGAGGGAGAAGGTCGAGATGAAACATTTTTAGGACCTCATTAGTTATTGCCAGTATTAAATTGAAGCTAGGGCCCTTAACCAGGTTTAACAACAACTTTACTTAGGCTTCGCTAAAAATATTAACAAGGAGTAAGAGAATTTACTTTCCAAATGGCTAAGAGATAGATTGTGTGGTTTCAAAATTGTTTTCTCCCCGTTTATTAAATCTTATTATCTTCCGTAACAATCCATAGATTTCCTTTAAGTTCGTTTAAGAATTCCACCATGAAAGGGATAGTGTTCATTAGTGTGGCTAGGGGTATCAAGTTATATAATGTTACTTGCAATGATAGTCCTGCCCTTGATTACTTAAAGAATTTCTTGCCTCAAGTTGGTGACCCCTACGTTACTTTATTTGAATGCAACTTTTAATTTAACTTCCGTAAGTATTTAAAAATCCCATGTTAGTTTACTTATGACACTTTATTACTAAGTCATGGCAAGGTTTAACTCAGAATTTATTCTCAAGGCCAAGTTGAAGCAACACTCATTTACGAGAACAAAACAAGATTACATCATTTCCTAAAATACTGATACACCACAAGTCACTCAACCACAATAACCAAATTTTCTTATAATTTCAATGATGGTCAAACAATACAAGGTTTCCAAAGTTCGTGATGACAAAGTCCACAATACTTTATACTAAGACATTAATCCTCTTTTAAACTTTCCACTGGTCGTTAACTACAGTTGAACAACATACAAAGGTTTTCGAGCAAAGAATCTTCTCAACTGAGGTTGATGACAAAAGTCTACAAATCTATCCCTCATCTACACGCAAAATCCATCTGCAGCAAATTTTCTACAAGAGTCAGTTCACGAGAACTGAGCAAGATAAGGCTACACAAAACCACCATAACTATTATCTAACAATATCACGAAAAGGAAGCACTTTATTACAAGAATTGGTTCAAACCTCTAAACACTATCAACACATCAAGTTATAATAGAGTCTTCATCATGCCAATCAAAGAAGGAGAAGACCTTGTACTTCAGTTAGGAGCAAAAGCAACGAAAGTAATAATCGTATGAGAATGGCCCTTGGCCCTATAAGGAGATATAAACAATTTAGCAAAGAACAAAATTCCCATCAAGTAAGTAAATAACAATAGTTACAAGATTGAGATTTGATATATATACACCAACCATCTAGAAAATTTATCAAAGGTACCATACGCACAGACTAACATAATATATTTCTAAAAGAACAAGAGTTGATCGGCCCAAGAAAGGGGAACCACGGGTTTCAAAAATTAACACTAAAAGTCATACATAATTGAGTTTCAACCGGAAATCAAATAGAGTATACACACAAAGATAAGTTTCAAGCGAAGGCAAGGTATACTAGTTTTGACCATTAACTACAAGATTTTCCAATCATCCAAGAAGGGTCAAAGTCTTACAAAGCTAAGAAAGAAGCATGCGAGAGAAGAAGGGGGTTCCACACACAAGAGTATACAATAATGTCATCAACAAATTTTATAACACTAAGGATTTGCAAACCTCCACTACAATACTAATGTTTGGTTAATTTAAAATAAATTACCCATATCCCAAAACAACCAAATTTTACCGCAACCCTTGGTAACGCAGCAACCGTCACAAATAGATACAAACATAATTTCTAAGTGACTTTATCAAAACAAAACCTTCCGCTATGAATTCATAAGATTATCACACGAAAGCTGAGTTTTTCCCAAGGTCAATCACATTTAAGGAAATCTCCATCACAAACTATTACAAGTAATTACGTGCATAAAAACCACCAATATTAATTAATAGCGTTAACATTACAAGGGAGAAAATAATGCCGTTAGGAAAAATAAGAGCGCCATCATCAATAATTCACAGAGGGATTGACCAAAACTATTCTAGTGTCAACGAGGTAATCGGATTCGCACAATGAAACCTCGAGCTTAGTTGATTCGAAAAGCTAGTTATGATTCAAGTTGATAGGGATGGTCAAGGTACTTCTTGAGAATGGCCTTAAAGCCTAGAAACGCGATGAAAGGTAAGATAAGAGTCTAAACACGCGATCGGAAAACACATCACACACAAACGTTTTCATTCTAAAAGTTTACTACCAAACTCAAGTCGGCTAGCCCCAAGCATTGATCACACAATCTTACAACCTTTCTTTCTCGATGCCAAAAGGTTATCAAAGGGACTTGCATGTAGGAGCTAACAAAATAACGTCAAAAGACAAACTTGAGTGCTAGGGAGGGCTTCATAATTATCGTAAACTTACTTCCATGATAACGAAAATACTAGTTTGATCAACATAATAACTTGCAACTCAATCGCAGAGAAGAATTAATACATAAATAAACAAACGAAGTTCTATCACTCGAGCAAGAGAAACATAACATCCAGAGGAGAGGGCACACGCATCCTTTCGATCAACATACTGACAACGATAAAAACTAAAACAAGGAGAAACGAGCAGAAAGGGGAAATCTCCCATCATGACATCCAACTGACAAATCAATGCAAGGAAAAAGTGGTTCGATTTCACAATAATTTTAAATAAAAGTAACAGTAGAAAGGTGTAGAAATATCTTGCCTGTTTCTCCAGCTTCAACAGGTCATACAGACTCCACACGGGCCAGCATAAAAATTGTAGGTACTGGAATCCGGGTGCACCAGTTCTAAGCGGTCCACCAGTCGAAAGCATTCATTCTTCCACCTCACATGTAAAGTAAGCACCATGACCACTGTAGAAAATCCCATTCCAACTGCCAATCCAAAACACATCCAAAACCATGGAAACCCTTCATCTCTCTCTTCCTCATCATCCATTGTGGGTACTGGTGGAGCAGACTGTTGTAAATGAGGTAGAGAACAATTTCTCTCAAGAGGGCATCCCCACAGATGTGGATTTCCTAAATATGATGATGAATTATCAAATGTTAACATATGACCATCCCTTGGTATCCTGCCTGACAGATTGTTGTAAGACAGATTTAGATATCCCAGAGAATCGAGAAGACCAAGCTGTGATGGAATCTGTCCTGAAAGAATGTTGAGAGAGAGATCCAACGATTCCAACCATTTTAAATTTCCCACACTATCTGGAATTGGCCCATTCAGAGTGTTCATGGAGAGGTTGAGAATAATCAGTCCTTTTAGATTTCCAACTCCAGGAAAAAGATGACCACTCAATCTGTTATTTGACAAGTCAACACACAGTAATGCTTCTCACAATGACCGCAACAGGTTTTCTTTTCTGTTTGCAAGTTAATAGAGTTTCTATTGTTTGAGACGAATTTGCTAGTGAGCTAACAGCCATAACAGCCCTCGGATTACCACAGCAGCCCCTCAAACTTCTTAGCAAACGAGTTTGAGACATATACAATGATGCATCAAGGCCTGGCATATAAAGCAGTACTACCTTTGATATCAGAGGCTTATTTTTGATAAATATCCATGATGGCATCACTCCATCTCCAAGAACCCAAGTAATTAGCCCTTGAATATCCTGTAAACGTAATGCAGTGTGGGCTTCTGGTGTCTTTAAAATAGCTTCCGCCCTTGCCTGGGGCCATAAACATCAAAATAAGCAGGGGCATTTGCATTTGCATGTTGATGTTGAGGTGAAGCAGATGGAGATGATCCCATTTGTGACGGAGGAGGATAGTTGATAATAAGAAAGGAAGTAAGTGGCGGATTTTGCCTTAAATTAATTTTCCTTGCATTGCTGCAACCAGCAGTGGGGTGGGTGAATTGGACAGAAAAATCATTGGGCGAGGACTTTTCACAAGGATTTTCTCTTTAGTTGCCACTGAGAAAGGGGGTATTCGACTCCAAGACCTTCACGTGATAAGCGCCTTATCAAGGTCTCTTTAACAGCTGTGGCGTGCAAAGTACTTGAACAGAAACGTCTCAGATATCTCTCCCGCTTACCACCCTACCAGTGCTGGACTTAGGACGGTAGATGCTTCACACAGGGCCTATGAGTTTGCATCAGCAAAGGGAGAGCAGGGGATCGGGAAAGCGAAGCGGTAGGTGGAAAGGGTTTACGTTTTCACTGCATCGTCAAGCGCTTCTCCACATTTCTTCCAACCAAACCCCATCCAAGAATCGAAGCTTTCCCACAACTTATTTCCTGCAGAGTCACGCAGCACCAGGTTTCCACTGCTCAGAAGAAGGGCTTCCTTTACTGAACTGTTTCTGGTATTGCGCTTCCACAAAACACTTCTGCTATCACTTAATCGATTTTGATACAAAATATCTTGAAGGAGAATCCCGAGTTTGAGGATGCAGAAACTGAACAGATAACAACATAGTGGACAACCTGCTCATTGGAAGCGCTCAAAACGGCTTCTGCTACAGCTGCAATATTTTGCAACAACTGATCTCCACTGTGGTCGCATGCAACCAGAACAGCAGGAAAATCATTGCAAAACAGCCTGCGCCATGGCAAGGAGAGAAACAACCAAGGAAGAGCTTCTAAAGGCCTGTGACTCCACTGAACTGCCTGTACCGCACCATTTTCGAGACCCACACCCACCTGCGCATTGAAGGAGGATCCCAGAAGAGATTTTGGTGAAGAAAATGGGACTCCACCCACTCCCGTCTCCCTCACGCAAGGACAGACGTGACAGTCATGCAGACGGCAGGTAGGGTGGTTGGCAGGAGGCCACGGTGGCAGAGGAGGCAGGTGGGAAGAAAGGATCCGATGCCCAGCTGGGCATTACACTATTCATAGTCAACAGAACCAATGATGGGTTTCATAACATCACCACAGTTCAGCTAAGGTCCCAACAATAATGCCAAGACTCAAGAGTATTTAATAAAAGAATAAGATATTAGAGTGAATAACCTCAATGATGAGAGAGAAATCATAGTATCTTTCTATATAGCTTACGAGATAAAGTTCAAGTAATCGGTTACGTAGTAAATAATTTTATCGACATAAGAATTTAATTGAACATTCCATGTTTGGGAAAAGAACATAATTCCATACCTCAGTATTTTTTTCAGCATATCAATACCTGATAAACACTACAATATTTTCATGTTGTTTTAAATGAAAAGTAGTCATGATAAACATGACTGTAATAAATCTAATTAGCCCAACTAGACATTCATTATCTCATGAATTTTATTATAATAAAATTCAAATGAAAGGTGTCACTAATCCACACCGAGTCAAGGACTCTATTAGAATAATGAAATGATCTACTAACCCATTCCACTGAACAAGGTTGGAGCATATTGAAGTATATTGATGACACAACCCAAGAGAAAGAAATTAGGGACTTTTTAGATGGCATGAGGACACTGTAATCACTAAGTGAAACAGATTACAGTTTTCAAGACAAAAAGAATCACTTCCTGGTAAACTGGAATACCACATAATTCAACTCAGAAACATAACACTCGGAAAGGATCTAACACATTCATATGGACTCATTTAGATGATGAAACTAGATAACACATCACATAAGTGTAATACGTAGAAATTGAATACTCTAAGATATAACCTTTAAAACACCACGAACCACATATCCACAACACGAGTCTAGATCAAATCAGCATCATAAAGGGATTGAAATTATTCTTGTGTCTAAATAAGTGTACGATATCTCCAATTCCGTTTAGACACATATGCAACCAACCACTCGTATAGCTCTACTAGGAAAATAACAAAGAAGCTCTCATCACACTGCTTTGTCATACATATTTTTTCCATCCAAGTGTGTGTGTTAAACTTAGATCCAAAGTGTTGAACCTTCGTGCATATTCTTCTTCCGGGTCATGTATCCACTCCTCAACATTTTTTTAGAGTAAGACAATATGTCTTCATAGCGAACCATCCCGAAACAACCAAAAAGAGGTCCTTGCAACGGAACCAATGATGTAGCCTAGAATTCACCAGTAAGATCCCAGGCGCGATGGCACATCACTCAACCTAGACTGAGCACTCACCCAAAGTGCGCAAAGGTACCAAGTCCCTCTTTAGGGTTGTTGTAGGATGTTAGCATGATGAAGAATTAATACATATAGATCCATTATTAGTACATCATTCTACAGAGCGTGCCAAATCTATATCTAAGGAAGAAAAAAATTAAGTATTAACCATGATGAAATCAATAACATACAAGATCTAATTACACACAGAACTAACACTTAGATTCAGCCAATATCCTCCATTATATTAAATATGACAATTACACAAAAGCTTCTTACAGTAATGGCATTCTATGCCCATGCACACATAGATCTGATATAGTAATCCAGTCTTGCACACATACATACATACATACATACATACATACATATATATCTCTCTCTTCTACTACGTAGTTCACTACATATTTATAAGGGTGGGGACTTTCCCTTCACCGCTTATCCAATCCCAAAATAGGTCACATGCTATTATTAGCCACGCGCCATTTACAACCATAGCCCCACATGTAAGTGTGTTAACAATAGACTTCCTTTAGTTAACGATAGTGATGAACCTATTCTTAGTCCGCATCCATGCAAAGTTCTTTGTATCCGATCCTCCAAAAATATCCAATGCATGGCGTGCAAGTCTCCTCCTTGTTTGTGTGCTCTGCACGCCATCTCTAAAAAAAGATCCTCATGTGTGAAAAAGGATAAGTCCCGAAACCTGAACTTATCTTCTACATGTGTGTTTCCCTTATCCATTCGTGCCTTTGAACATGCCATGTTTTCCCGCACGGACCTCTTTTTTTTGCCTTCATTAAGTATTGTCTTCTCAACACATTAGGAATCTAAATTCTAGCTAAATGAAACAAAATAAATGGTTGAGGTAGATCCATCAACTGCCGCATTTTTAAAAAAATCAAAATAGCTTCTGACAAAAAAACACCAATACACCAAATTATTACAATTGTGAAGGAAAAAAATGGTCAAAGTTGATTATTTCTCTCCAAAAATAAAAATAAAAAACTTCAAATTAAACTGAAACAAGAGAAAAAATAAAAACAATGGAATGCAAACATCTTTATTGCTCTAAAATAACTTTATTACAATGCACTTGACGTCCTTGATGAAATCTCTAGTGACCTCCATGGCTTCAAGACCTTAGGGTTTTTTCAAATAAATTTCTCTGAAAACTATTTACCCCTACATCAAATACCAAATAGGTAACAGAAACAATAATAATTTCACGCATGGTTTTTTGTTTCGTACATCAAGTTATGAGGGTTTGAATCCTCCAATATAGTAGTAGATTAGTTGTAGTTGTCTATTGGGTGCCCCCTTTTTTGTTGTTAGCTTCGAACTCACGATGCAGTGAAGTCATAGAGGATCCTATGAGAACACATTTTTTCCTTTTTTGCGCCATTGTTTGAAAAAGGTCATGAATTTTTATTCCTCTTTGGTCCTGAGGCCATGCTCTTCATGGAGTTGTGAGGATTCCCTTGTGGTACAAGGTGTTAGAAGTGGATCTATAGCAGTTTGGTGTGTCATAACCAGAAATAGTGCCACCATCAAATTTCAATGCATGCCCTCAAACTTCAATCTTTTTTGTCCACATTCTAAGCGGTGTCAAAATGAGCCACCCCCGATTCTAATAGGGAACACTTTGGTGAAAATATATAATTAAAAATGTGTTAGTGATTATGCCCTCCATGCAAATATAACACCCATGGGATTTCATTTCATATGTCATGCGATTTAAATTAGGTTTTACAAGATAAGGTTATCTTCCAACTAAAATTATAACAAATTGACCTTAAAAAGTGTGTGGCTTTCATCAAACGATCGTTAACAAACCCCACCAATCGATAAACATACCTAATCTATGAAATCCTTCTTTATTTTTTTTTTTTCACAAAATTTTCTTACAATTTTTGGGAGGCAATATGGAAAATAATGTCTCGGCTGGTTATAACGGGAGCCTGAATTCCATTCCATTTAGCATTCACACTCTTCCTCCCACAATTGCAACCCTCCATTCACTGACAAACTTATTGCATTGGAGTACCTTTAACATGTGGAAAGTGATGTGCTACTTAAATGCTTATGATGGAAACATCGAAAGAGATTATTGAGGCTCATAAATGAATTTGGGTGAATTCTAGGATGTGGGAGGATAGTGGTCTAGGATGCATTCTAGAACTGATTTGGTACATTCTACAGGTAATAGGGATGATTAGGAATATGTATGTATTATTAGGGTGTCTACAAGGTTCTATCGTCAAGGATGTAGGTTTTGTAGAAATTCCATTTATTACTAGCCCATCCTCTCAATTAAAAAAGAAGTAAGGAAGAAAGAGGCTTTGTATTCCACTATACAAGGATCTTAGATGACTTGGGAATATATGTTTTTCATCCAAGAAAAGAGATCCCTAATTACATATTCTTGATGGACTTTATGACCGGAAATGATAGTTTTAGAAGCTCATCTAGTGGATCTATATATTTATAGTCTTTTGTTATGCATGAACTAGGTATATTTCTTAAAATGGTGAGTTAAGTTTTTTTGGTACTCTTAAGTTTTGAAGAAAAGTATTTTGTTAACAATAAATATTAATTATCACCAACTTGTTTATGTGAAAACTAATTATAATAACTCTCCTCTTGATGAAATTTAGTGATAGAAGTAAAAATTTTGGATGATAATTTTGTTTTGAAATCAGTCCAAGTTTGAAGGACATTAAAAAAAAGAAAGCGAAGAAAGCCTTCAAGTCTTGTTTAATCCATCTTCAATAAATATGAATTTGAGGTCAAGTGTTTAGCAAAAAACATGGTAAAGGGCTGGCAAAAGGGAACAAAACATTATATAACCCATTAAAGAAAGCGAAGAAAGCCTTTAAGTCTTGGTTAATCCATCTTCAATAAATATGAATTTGAGGTCAAGTGTACACCGAAAAAAAAAAAAAAACATGGTAAAGGACTTGACAAAAAGGAACAAAACGTAATATAACTCATTATTTCATATAACCATTACTAAGATGAATAGATAATTCTATAAATATAGTAATGCATTGGCAATTATAGAATAAATAATTATATTTTATTTGTTTCTTGTGATGTTATATATATATAACATACTATATAAATTAGTTTATTATTTAAATAATATTTGCATGTAAATTAAAAAAAAAAAACCTATCGAATAGTAACAAACAATATATATTGTTAAATAAGAGTCTATCATCATCAGAAATAGTATCTTATGGAACTTGAGAAAGAAGCGATTAAGTAAGAACATGCAAAGTATAAATAGATTTGATTGCTTGCAGTGCAAGATAAGGAAGGCGAGCTCCTATAAATTTATAATCCACAAATAGTTAGTGCGTGAAAATGACAATGGTGCCAGTTGGTGTTCTTAAGGCAATAAATAAGTTGATGGTTTCCTTTTCTCGCAGAGCTGTGGAGCTCGGAAAAAGAAGCGAGGAGGTTGGTGCAGCAAAAGGAATTGGCGAGCTACAGACAATGGGAGCCATGCTTAAACATGTAGGGCTCGAGGCAAAAACAAATGGAGAAAAGGCATCCTCAAATTTGAGCGAATTAGGGGTTATTGATGAGAAGAAGGAGCAGCTGGAGCATACATCAGAGTCAATTACAAAAGGTTTTGCTGAATCCATTGAAACGCTCGAACCAAAGGATCGCGACGACTTTCAAAAATTGTTTCACAATTTGAGGGAAGACGTTCAAAAGGCTTCTGATGAATTGGAAGCCGCCTTGGAAAACGAATAGACAATTTTTTAATTAACTGTGTGCAGTTTTTATTTGATCATCTCCCGAAATTTGGAAGAACATATTTTTTATTAACATGACTTATTTGGAGCTTTCTCGTTTTTTCTTTCTCTTTTTTATATATTATTGCAAGTCAAGTTTAGCTTCTTTCTTGATAAATAAGATTTTAACAAGTAAGAATTTATATTGCTATCTATGTTTGGGTGAGGAACACCAAAATATACAGCAACAGCAATTGCCTTCATTTTGAAAGGATGTGTAAGGGCCACAATAATTTATTTATTCCTTACCCCTTTCATCATGCTTCTCTAGTTACTTTACTTTTTCTTCTCTCCTGAGAGTGTCTTCCCTTTTACTGTGAAGAAATAAACTCCATTATATTAGTTGTAGCTTAGATACAAGCCTCTTAACTCCAACCTTACAAGGTTATTTTGGCTATGTTCTTTCCAATTTAAGTTATTTTTCATAATCTTTCATCTAATCTTAAATTTGTAAAATGATAGTATTCATGGGTTGATTTTCAACAGTCACAAATTCAAAATCTTTTCCAAAATTTACGAAACTGCACCTACGTAAAAAAACATGATTTGAATCGTGGTGGAGAGGTTTCAATTTCTCAAACTCTATCATTGTAATGTTTGAATTTTGTATATATGCTACTTGGATTTTCAAATTCCTAATATATATTTTTGCTTTATTTTATGAATCTACCAAACTCTTCAAAAAGTATTCCCTTCATTCTCAATCCTTGTGAATCTCAAATGCTTGAAACAATATTCACTAGAATGTATGATTATCACTATGTTCCAAGTTACTGAGTTGATAAAATGCGTTACATGTTCTTTTTGTGCCCAGATTCAGGGATTCATTATGACCATTCAAGAGTAATTTTTTTTTGTTCACGACCACCGGTCAGGATTTTGGATGCCCAAAAGCTTCATTGAGAGTTTAAATTCAAGTATGCAAGGATTGTTCTCTTCTTGAAACCATGTGCGGCCTTAGTATACATGGTTTTTGTTAGGAATAAACTTAGGTTAATTCATCATTTACTAAGTTTTAATGTTAAAGTAATTAAATTTAATTACTTTAACTTAGTTAGTTGTTAGTTAGCTATTATCTAGTTGTCACATCCCTAGATTAGTGGGGGCTATACTATTGTTAGTTTATTGCTTTGGGATGTTCCCGGATGTGATTAGTTAGGGGAAATATGCTATTTCTACATATTTTCCATAGTTAGTATATTTGATCCACTTTTCGTGGATGTTGTTATAGTTGTTCAATGTCTATAAACATTACAACTTCTTCATTTGATAATATGAAGGGTTTCCAGAATATTACATTGTCAAGATTTGGTATCAGAGCTGGTTGATCCTAGTCTCTCTATGAGGATCCCTCATCCTCTAAGGAGTGTGTTGCAGAAGGTTCAGGGTTCATTGCTGCAAGTTTGAGCTTGGAGGAACCATAGTTGTCCCCATCCTCTTGGAAGCACCTGCCCTACTTCATGACCCTTAAAGTCTTGCATATAGTTACATATAACTGCTACAGATTAAAAAAATTTGATTGTACTGTTACATTTAGTAGACTGTTGTATTTGGAGGATTGTGCTAAATTTTGAGGCCACCCAGTTTTAACACTATGTGCACTGGGGAGCTGTGGTGAGATCTACACATATTTATGACTGATCTCTTCATTGAGAGTGACTTACACTTGTGATGTAGATATTCAAAGAGTTGGGCATTGTTGATAATAACAGATCTATGCACGAGTTCCATGTGTGGATGAGGCAGCAAGATCTCAGACACTCCCTACAATCAATAAAAAAGATATAGAGACATCCACAACACCCTGCAATCAAATGACCGAGCCCGATCTTGTAAAAATCGACTGCAGGCAAAAAAAAAAGTGACCTACACATTGCAAAGAAGGATAAAAATAGTGGCCATAGAGGAGAATAAAAAATAGAGGTGTCTACCAACAAAGAAATGGAAGTGGATATGTAAAAGTGACAAAGAAACCAAGGTTGCGTGGTAAGCCCTAATCGAGTCAATTATTTTATTTTTAAAAATCCGCTTTAAAAAAACTTTCCATTTTTTGATTTCTTGAAAAAAATCACAAGCATAGATTTTTTTTTTCCATTTTTGGAAAGGGGTCGAAAGATATTAAAATCAAATTTAAAAAGGCATAACTTTCAACTGGTACCTCGGATTGAGGTGCCATTTTTTTTTGAAAGTGTATGATTTTTTGATCTCTATGTCTTGATCTATATTTTAATAAGTTTTGTATTTTAAAAATTTCAAAAAAAAAAATTCAAAGGCTGAAATAAGCTAAAAAAAAAAAAAAATTACAATTTTGTACTCACAATGTATCCCAAAAGGGAATTTTTCCATAGAAGAAGAGACAAAATTGTAATCGCACTATCATTATAAAGTGCCAAAAACTTTTTCATTCTCATGGAGCTAGTTGTCTTCACTTTTCACTCGAATTTAGGGGGAAAAGATGAAAGACTTGCAAATTCTTCATTGATCGCTCAACAGTGGTATTCCTTATAGATTACAACAAAGTGAATGATTGGCAGGTTTTCATGCTAGTGCTAATTTTAAGCTACGAGCAAACCCAACATAGGTTTTATTGAGCCAAAAGCCAACCCAACAAAGGTTTTCAAAACGTTTAGAGCTACTCATTTATTTTTCGAGCACATGTGCCAACCCAAAAGAGGTTTCAGACATCTAGAGATAGTTCTTGAGCCTATTCCATCTCTTGCACACCATTCAGAGGAAGTACCTTCATCTAGCTACTCCTATTCAGATGAGATCCAGAGAGACCATACTAAATTAAGGGGGAATGATAAAGTCATTTGATTCACCTTAGAATAGGTTTCTTTTAGCATGTGTGTGCTAATAAATGTTTACCTCATGTAAACATATTTTTTTTAGAGTTATTTTTTCTCTCCTATTCACTTCAAACCATGATGAATTAAGGGGGAATGTTAGGAATAAACTTAGGTTAATTCATCATTTACTAAGTTGTAATGTTAAAGTAATTAAATTTAATTACTTTAACTTAGTTAGTTGTTAGTTAGCTATTATCTAGTTGTCACATCCCTAGATTAGTGGGGGATATACTATTGTTAGTTTATTGCTTTGGAATGTTCCCGGATGTGATTAGTTAGGGAAATATGTTATTTCTGCATATTTTCCATAGTTAGTATATTTGATCCACTTTCCATGGATGTTGTTATAGTTGTTTAATGTCTATAAACATTGCAAATTATTCATTTGATAATATGAAGGGTTTCTAGTATATTACATTGTCAAGAGTTTTTTTTATTACAATTATTAGTGTTATTTAATTCATTTGGTTGTGTTGTATGATTTGTGGGTACTATAGAATTATTGAATTGGAGAATTCATGCAAATTGCACCATCCAAAGTTACACGTGCATTGCAATTTTTAACTGGTTGTAACTTGGACTACAATGTACAATAACATTATAGACCGATGATTACAAAATTGGACTTCCTTTTTGCAAGCATTGAAAGATACAAATTTCATCATTGATTACAATTCAATCTATTGGTTGTTAAAGATACTATATTTCTATACTAATATAACTAGTACAAATAAAAATCTAACAATCTCCTTTTCTTTCCTATCAACATTTTGATTACACACTCATGGTATAATTGATCCATAGTATTAAGTTATGGGAAGTAGAGGGTCATCCAACTTGTTTTTCACTACAAGCCCAACCCATCATCACATACCAATGAAAAATTCCATAGTTTGCAAAATGGGAACTAGCCAAGGTCAACACAAAGAATCTCACTTGTTGTGGGGTATTGCCATCCATTACGCCTACCATCATAAGATCTATTGATGGGTGAGGTTAAGGGGGCATGCCACCCATTACACCCATGACCACAAGATCTATAACTTGGATTTTAGAAATATATTTAACCTTATAATAAAATTCATATAATCACCTTGAATGAGTTGTGGAGAGACCAATTTGAGGTTTTATAGATGAAAGGGAGTCTCTTCCTGCTACTTCTTGTCTTTTTTCCACTTGGAAATTGACTAAACTCCTTGATTTTTTTGGGGATTCTCATCTAAAATAGCTTGTTGAATTAAGTAATGATTGATAAATGATCACTATAATTATGCTAAAACGTAGCACAAAGGGTCCATGGAATGTGATATCTAGTTTGTTTTCCCAAAAAAATTTACATCACATTAATTACCTTCTTGAAAAATATTAGACTCTTAACCAAACGAAATACTAAAAAATGACTACCAAAGTAAGAGATATTTAGGGATGGACAAAATCATTGAATATTTAATGATAGACAAAATTTGAAGCCATTTGGGGTTTATGTGGATTTTTAACACTTCACAAGATTTCCAAATCCTCTAGCCAATGAAAGTTATGAAAATATAAATTGAACAAAAGTGGTTATAAGTGAGTGAAAATCAATACCCTTACACATCCTCGTACCATATGGAGTGCCTCCAGATATGTAATATCAGAGAATAATATTTCATACCTCATCTTGTTTAAGAGAAAAAATAATCCACTTGACACAAATGGTTATGTCTTGATGTTTGACATTGAGAATCCCATGACCTCCATTTCCCTTAAGTCTACAACTAGCAATCGCATGTGTACAATACAATGTGAATGCCAAACGTATATGTTATTTGATTTAGAGGGATAGTTATTACTTTTATAGTTAAAGTTGATAAGGGGTGTGATTTATTTTTTAAGTGTAGGAATATAGATGTAGCATTACATTTAAAGGTTCTATCTCTACATTTTAAATATGTTATAAATTCGTACATATTCATTTTCAAATATTATATCATGAGTGGTAGCATTTTGCGGACTATTTTTATTTGAACTAAACATGACTACATGAAGGATTTTGTACATTTGCAGATTTTATATCATGAGTGGTAGCATTTTGTAGACTATTTCTATTTGAACTAAACATGAATACATGAAAAATTCCGTACATTTGCAGATTTTATATCATGAGTGGTAGTCTTTTGTGGCCAATTTTTTTGGCACTAAATATTTGTTACATTTGATACCACTTTGGATAGTTAATTGCTTTTGTAGTTGATGTGGTTTGTAATTATTTGGGGGAAATTGGGGGAATGTAAATTTTTTTATGCTGAAGTTGTTTTGTTGGTCATCCCAAAATATTGAGACAAAAATATGTGCAGAAATTATATTGGTAACTAAAGAGAAATTCAGATCAAGATACTACTTGGGTAAACAAACCATGGCTGCAAGCACACACAAGAGCTTCATCATTAACAAAAAATAACATGGAAATACTAAGAACACAATAGAATCCTCTGTTATTATGGTAGAGGCTCATTTTGCCTCTTAAAATCACCCTTTCAAACCCTAAAACATAAAAAATTGAAAACAAGAAATTATATTAGTAACCAGACAAAAATTTAGATCTAGATATTTTTTCGTGTAAACAAACCACAGCTGGAAGCAAAGGAAAGAGCTTCATTATTATCAAAAAGTAACATGGAAATATTAAAAAGACAATAGAAGCCTCTATTATTATAGTAGCATTTAATTTTCCTCTTAAAATCGTCATTTCAAACCTTGAAACATAAAAAATTGAAAACAAGAAAATATATTGGTTAGCAAACATAAATTTAGATGAAGATATTTTTCAGGCAAACAAACCATGGCTGAAGCATAGGCAATATCTTCATCATCGGAAAACTAACATGAAGCCTATGTTATTATAGTATCATGTCATTTTGCCTCTAAAAATCACCCTTTCAAACCCTGAAACATAAAAAATTGAAAACAAGAAATTATATCGGTAACCAAATAGAAATTCAGATCAAGATATTATTTGGGTAAAAAAACCATGGCTGGAAGCATAGGCAAGAGCTTCATTATTAACAAAAAGTAACGTAGAAATATTAAGAACACAATAGAAGCCTTTTTTATTATGTTAGATGCTCATTTTGCCTCTTAAAATCACCCTTTCAAATCCAAAAACATTAAAAATTGAAAACAAGAAATTATATTGATAACCAAAAAAAATTTAGATCAAAATATTAGTCAAGTAAACAAACCATGGCTAGAAACACATGCAAGAGCTTCATCATTAACAAAAAGTAACATAGAAATATTAAGAACACAAAGAAGAGTAGACTCTGGGAGCATCGAAATCAATATAAAATCAGTTGCATATGTATAAAATTTGAGTGGTGAGAGAGATGGACTAAGTTAAGAAGGCAAAAAAAAACTTGCATATAAAATATGTTCCATTTAAAGCTCACATAAATGTAGATCAAGCACCTTATATCTCACATAAATTATAAATACAGGACAATATATAAGAGTTTTTTGTTAGAGTTTTAGACAGTTTCCTAACGGCCCGATAAATAATTTTAGATGACATAAAGCTATTTTTTGCCATAATACATGTTTGTCGACTTCTTTTTGAATATCCTATTGACTAAAAAAATTAGAAGGGTGATTTATATTGATAAGGTATTATACTAGGGTTATAAAAGGTATCAATGTCTACAAACCCTTTTACAAGATGTACCCGAGAGATGATGAAACTACTATAATTTTACCTTCTGCAAGACTTAGAAAATTCCTCTTCCCACTAGGTATAGTACCCTGGTTGTGGAGTTCATTTATTCTCCAAGACCAATTGGGTAATACAAATCCTGTTGCCAAGCATGCAAAAGTGAACCATCATATTATTGAGATTTTGTAATGCCCACATTTTCAACACGAATATACAATAGTAAAATTATCGTAATAACTATTTTTTTACTGCAATTGCATGCTACAAAACACCACATGGGATCCAAATAAAGACACTCGACATCACGTAGGACACTTACATAAACATGAACCCACTCATACAATAGGATAACATAGGGTACACATCAATGTCTTACTCAAATGACATAAACCAAGACAATGACCCAATAATAGTAAGAAACATAGGATAGGCATACTCCACGACATGGCCTTTTCATGGTTTACATATTCATTACCTTTAGGTTTCCATTGTATGACCTAATAGTTTTCAACATAATTAAACACATAAGGTTTAAAATTTCCTATTTTTCAAGATTCAATTACTTTAGTTTGTAGCACATTAGTTTCTAATGGAGAATGCATGGTTGGATCCTTTCTCCAATTCCATTAGTTATACATAGCTTGTTTATTAAATAAATTCATTTTAAACAACTATGAGTCTCCTAATATTCAATTCTTATGATAAAGGTTTGTTTCTCAAAAATTGCTTAGTTGACTATAATTGTTTGAAGATTCTTACAATGTGGGACCCTTCGTTCCTTTAGAACTAGGCTGCATGTTTTTGTTTAACATTTCACCTATAGAGGTTCCTTTAGAATTTACTTGTTTCTCTTATGGAAATAACTTTATATAGCTTGATTGTGATTAGGAATGTATATACACACATGCACCTTCTAATATTTGACTTAAGGATTTTTTAGAAAGGTTAGTGTTTACTTGGTTTGGAAAAATGCTCTCATTACAAGGAGGAAAATTCACAAGAAGAAAAAGGAAGGTTACTAGATCAATAGAAAACCTATCCCGAGTTCATTTCATATAATTGTTTAGTACTAAAAATACACTCTTTTAATCTTCAATTTATTACAACCATCTATGTAGGTTAACTAATTAAGTTGTATCATTCTTGATTCACAATCCGTTGCTCCAATGAGGAATTCATATGTTCATAATTCTATTGTGTGTGGAAGGTTACATTACACCTTTGTTTCTCGTTATAGAGATTTTTCTTTGAATTTAAGTGACAAATTTCACATTTCAAACTACTTATATTTCATCATCTTAAGGCTTTACTGTCAATAGCAATAGGTTAATTACATGTTTCGACCATAAATTCAACTTCCTGAGTGATCCTAGTTTTATTATATTTCTATCTATGCCAAGGGTTCTACTAACTTTTATAAGTCCAACTAGAGTGCAATTTCCTTAACTAACAAGACATTGGCTATAGCTGAAGTTATCCCATTCTCAAGGCTACATTTTATTATTTCATTAGCATTTTTGTTTAATCCACATTTATGCAAACAAAACATGTGATCATGCATCATATTTGGTTTTTTCGATTTATTAGGTTGTTGTATTAGTCGTGGACCTCTACTTTATTACATTCATTTTATGATCACATATGACATTTTAGTTGGTTTTGACATCGCTCAAAGGTGTACCATTTTTCAGAAGCGGGAATTCCATAGATTAATCTTATTTACCCTTTTTACTAACTACATTTACATGGTTACTTTGGTCCTGTATAACATCATTTTGGAACAAATTTATTCCTATAACACTTAAGTAACACTTAGGGATTTAAGACTACAAGGAGTACGACCTCACACAAGACAACTCATTTCATTTCTCTTAGACATGCAAGTATTAAGTGTATATTGCAAGAGAGATATCCCAAATAATATTAAGCATTATAAAATCCTCCTAAGGACCTATTTCAATTGTAGGGTAAATATGCAAGTAATTCGAAACGTAGTCTCCACTCACATAATTTAGATCTCACAAGGGATATATCGTAGGTACAACCACTAACTAACTTGCAAGGCTTTAGCCACCCACTAGGGTATGAAGGGAAAATTATGCAGTAGGGGGTTAATATTATTCATGATATGGTCATACCAACAAAAAAATATGTGATCACCTCACTTGTCCCAAAATGATATGTGTTACAACGTAAAATCACCACCTCATTAAATATTCAGGTAAAAAGGTCCTTAATAAGATGTCTTAGGTACGAAACAAGGAGATTATTAATGAGGTTAGAGTATTTTATTAACATGATCAATGTTTTATACCATGGAAAATACTCAAATGGGGGAGGGAGGAAGTACAATAGGCATTATAACTCATTCTCTTAATTTCATTAGTTTTGATGAGAGGAGATTCTACCTAGCATTGTGGTTGTTGAGGAAATATACCAATAATTAACATAGCAAAAGATTAGTTTAATATCTTTATAACATAGGTACAACATTGAGTACAACTTCACATTCAATTCAACACTATAAAATATAGCCACATTGGTATTCTCTTTTCAAAATATACAAAGAAAAATTCTTCAAACAACAATACATATCATTATTCTATGGTAATATATGTATTGCAAGATGAATAAAACTTCACAATGACAACTCATTAATTACAACATATCACATCTAGAAATTTCCTCTTGTTCGGAGTACTTGTGACCAACGTTGCGTCAGTCCTATGATTGAGTATGAAAATTCCCTACACTCAAGCATAAATTCCACACATCCATCATTTCAAATAATTGAAATAGAAAATAGAAAGATAGAGATATGGAGAGAGAGAGAGAGAGGTTGTTTCTTTACACATTCGCACTTCCATATTCCATTTTTTTCTTTCTAGATATAAGAGTAAGGAAATGAGGAAGAAAGTCTAGGATTCATTTTCTTTTAAAATAACCATAACATCTCATATATAACTTTCATTTCTTTTCAAACTCCTGTACATTTGACTCGTTTATGTTTTTAAAACCAATCAATATTTTCATAATTATCTCTAGAGAGAGAAAGTATGAAATTAATTTTATTTTCTATTCATCATATCATAACCACATACATTATCCAAATTTCAATTCATTTCTAACCCATAAACATTTATAACTCATTTACATTTTTATAACCAATCAAAATATCATAGTTACTTCTAGAAAGAGAAAAAAGGGAAGAGACAAGACCATCAAAATTTCCCAAAAAACATTCACACAATACTTTGATCTAGATTCGTACTCTAAAAAGTGTGGAAATGATATCCATGAGGTTCCATAGTAAGTTTTAGGGTAGAACATGAAGATTGATGATTCTTGCGTCCTCTCCCATATACATTAAATTCATTGTGTTTGATAGGATTTTATCAAAAAGAGCAAATCTCAAGTTACAAGAGAAGCTCCGGGTCTAGTTATCATAATTGTGACAACAACTCTTGTCACTCAGTTATCAGTGGACCCCAAAATCCACTCACAAAACTAGTCTCTAAATGTGTTTTCCTTGAAATGCAGGTGGTTTAATATTCTCTTGTTGGTAGTCTATGGGTAGGCGCAAGTTTTTTTTTTCATTTTTGCTCTCAAACTAAGCAGTAATCAGAGGCCGAAACCGATTGTGTTTTACTAAAAACAACACGTCACTATAAGTGATTGGTAATGTTAGGTTGTGGAGACTTTTTTTATGTGTGAAAGTGTTGAAGACTATACACTAAGAGTATTGTACACTTTCCATAGTGGTCTCAAAAAAACATGCATGATATACCGGAAACGTTCTTTTCTCATATGGGTAGGATTTTTGACCCATAGGTTTATGGGATAGTTTTGGCCCATGATTTTGATACCCACGGTTTTGTAAAACTTCTAAAGCAGTTGTCTACTTATGTGGTTTTGTGCATATGGTAGGGTTGATGTAACATTGCAGATGTGTTTGAATTCGGGTGTGAATTCTATAGAGTTTGTTGAGCATAGCTCCAAATAGATTTAGGTATCGTATTGAGAGAGCGGTGGATTGTAATAAAAAGTGAGCAAGTGATTCTTGGTGGATTGGGTAAACCACGTTAAATACTGTCTCTTTGTGTTTTGTTATTTTTATTCTGCACTTTTATTTGAGATCTGTAATATTTTCTACATATTAGTTTCTACTATTGTGATTCTGTGAGGGATTGTTTTGCATATTTTATCCCTTATTTCCTAACAATTGGTATCAAATCCTGGTTTGGTTTGTTGAAGTGGTGAATCGAACGAAAAGTTTGAGCTTGAGTGGGAGCTATGGCAGAAGATGGAAGATCAAGGGTTGATAAATTCAATGGGCTGAATTTTTGTCTTTGGAAGATGCAGATGGAAGATTACCTTTATCAAAAGGATCTTTATATTCCACTTCCTGAGAAAGGGAAAAACCCTCGAGTATGACGGATGCGGAATGGGATTTTATAGATAGGAAGGCACTTGGAATGATCTACTGTGTCTTGCATCTTTGATGTTCTTTAATGTTTCAAAGGAAAAGACTACAAAAGAACTGATGGATGCATTATGGAAGTTGTATGAAAAACCCTCTGCCTTTAACAAGATATTTTTAATGAAAAATTTATTTAATATGAAGATGTATGAGAATGGTTCAGTATCAGATCATTCAAATGATTTTACTACGGTTTTAAATATGATAGCTTCAGTTACAATAGAATTTGATGGAGAAGTTAGTGATTTATTAATTTTATGCTCTTTACCTATGAGTTTGAATACCCTGGTAATGGCGGTAAGCAACTCAGTTCCATCTAACTCAAAGTTAAAGTTTGAGGATTTTGTAGGGGTGATTCTAAGTGAGGAAATGCGAAGAAAAACTTTGGGAATCTTCTACTTTAGGGAATGCTTTGATAGTGGAAACTAGAGGGAGATAGAAGAATAGAGGAAGCCGTGGAAAATTGAAAGATCGAGAAAGGTCAAAATCCAAAAGTAAGATAGTATGCTGGCATTGTGGAAATTCTAGGCATGAAAAGAAGGACTATTGGGAGCTTCAGGACAAGAAGAAACAATAGGAAGAAAACAAGGAGGCAAATCTGGCAATGGGTAATGTATGTTAGGATGGTTTGATTCTTTCTTTGGATAATATTGTTGAATCTTGGGTTTTAGATTCGGGAGATTCTTTCCATGCTACACCACATAGGCATTATTTTGTTGATTATGTTCAAGGGGATTTTGGGCATGTTTTTCTTGGTGATGATGAGCCTTGCAACATAGTTGAAAAAGGTTCTATTCTGGTTAAGATGCATAATGGGAATACTTGGCTATTGAATGATGTCATACATGTACTTACATTAAGATGAAATTTGATATCGGCAGGGACGTTGGGAAGTGATGATTATACTATGATATTTATAGTGGACTCTTGGAAGGTTATCGAGGGTTTTTTGGTGCTCAAAATAGTCTCACCCCATTTTTCCATTAAAATCTATCAATTTACAACCTCTGCCATATTTCATCCCCCATGTTGTGCTTGAGAAGTCTCTACCTTCCTTTTGTTTCCATTACCAGTCCTTCCTGGGTCAAGGATCACGTATGGATCCATGGTTGTTTCCTTGTTTCTCTGTTTATCTAGAAAGGGTCTGTAATTAGGGTCCCCCGTTCTCTGTTCATCTAAAAACTTCAGCCGTCTCGTTCTTTCCATTTTCCATAGTCGGGATTTTTTGTCCTTGTTGTTTTTTCCCTAAATACTTAAAGAAAAATGAATGGATGTAGCTCGGAGGAATGTATTTTATCCTTGTAACTTTTCCAAATTCTCTGTCCTTGGAGAAAATTTCATCTCCGGCTCAAATGGTCATTTTTCCACATTTTATGGTTTGACGGGCATTTTTCCCGGTCAAATTTACATCTTTGCATCAACAGGAAACGTGCTCTCTGTTGGTTGGATGTGGCTCAATAGGTCAGTCTAAAAATTCTATGGATCACCTTGACCAAAACTGGTCCACATGGAGGAACGACGCTCATTTGAAGATTTGCTTTTTGGTTTGGCCTTGGAGTTGCGACGGGAGGACAAATGGAGATTTCTGCTACTTTTCCTAGACTTAGAAATTTTTTTATGCAGCTAGTAAATTTTGGCAGAACAGGGACACATGGTGATCCCGCTCATTCAGGATCTCCACTTTGGGTCTCTATGTTGAAGATGCGCCATTGTGATGCGTGGTAGTTTGAAAAGTCAAAGGGCGAGGAAGCGGACCATTGGAGGCAACTTGTTTTTTTTCCTCTTGTTGCCAAAAGGATTAAAACATCAAAATGGCCCATAGACTTGACATAAAATAGTCAAAAATTTTCCCTGGTCAACAGCGGAGGTGCAGACTTTTGGGGAAATTTGGAAAATTTTCCCTTTTCCAAAAAGGAGGTGAAATAGCAGAATTTGGCCGCGGTTCTTTTGGGCCCCACCTTAGGACACGTGTCAAGCTCATTTCTCAAGGGTGGAGGTGCAGAGAAAAATGTGAAATTTTTACATCTTTTCAAAAGTTGTAAGAAGAAAAGGGGACCCATTTTTCAAATTGTTTTCCCACCCATTTGTGCGGATTTGATACAAACTACGCGAAGGGGAAAATCTTTTGACTCAGGGCTCAAAATTTTACAAATTTGACACCGTTGGAAAGCTCTGGACCTCCACTACACCATGTAAGCATAAAATATTACTTTCAATAGGCCTTGATGGGTAAAAACTAAAAAAATGTCTTTCACGCCATTAAAGTGGATCTCGTTGCTTCCACTACCCATTTTTGTTATTATTTTCCATTCTTCCTCCTTTAATACGCCAAAGCAAGCATGGAGGATTTTTTTAAAAAGGGTTTTCTAGATTGTGGAAAGATTTGCAGGAGCATTAATGACTGGTGGTCGAGTTGTCATCAAGATTTTCCTTTTTTCCTCTATTTTTGTTACTTCTGATATAAATACAAGAGCTCTGCTCTTGGTAAGGGGTTGGAGGTTGGAATGTTGGAGTGTTAGAGGTCAGAACTGATTTTCCTAAAAGGATTGATAGAGCTCATCTTTCTAAGGGAATGTTTGAGAAACCTGCATATCTCTTTTGTGATTAAACTTGATCGTGTCAAGGTGGTTGTGAGTGTACAACCATTGACAAGCTCGAGATTGTCCTAGAAACTCTCCCCTGCTGATAAGATTAATCAAATTTGAGTTATTTTGTGTTGACTCTGAGAAATTAGTGTCTGCTTTGTTCAGAATGTATGCAAATAGTTTTATTCATTCCTATTGCAATCTTATACTAATTTTTTTGTTAAATCACACAAGATCTTGTCCTTGTGATAGTTTAATGGTATTTTCAATTTCATCTCAAGAATATCCTTCATCTTGGATGAGATAAACAAATTTAAAATCAAATCACTATCATTTTTTGATA
Organism: Taxus wallichiana var. yunnanensis; assembly: GCA_018340775.1. NCBI lineage: Eukaryota > Viridiplantae > Streptophyta > Pinopsida > Cupressales > Taxaceae > Taxus > Taxus wallichiana. Next base: position 481,199,461 of record CM031243.1, read on the forward strand.
AAGATTATTTGTAAGTCTTTGTGTGTACCTTAGGTGTGGTTAATCAGAAACTATAGTGTTTAATTGAGTCTTCTAATTTGAGCCTTTGTATTGGAGTCTTAAAGATTATGTGAAAATGTGTTGATCTGGGCCTCCATTGAAGCACACCTTCTAGTTGAAGGAATGTCTTGACTATTCTGAAGCATTATGTTGTGAAGTTGCTCATTATTGTGAAGTTCCTCCAAAGATCTGGTATAATCAACTTTATCCTACTTCACCTCCCACCAAAAATTCACTTAAAAACAATTAATCATACCCATACTACCCCTATTTGTCATGTATGTATACAAATGCATAATTTTTACCATCAAAACATGCAGAAACAATCATGTTTTCATTGTCTTTAGTGGCCTGAACCTTGCTTAGAAAATATCTCCATTATTTAGAGTGACAACTCGCGAGAGTTAGGTTTTGTTGCATCGATCAAATTTTCTTCAAGGTCTTCTTAATAATCTCACAAGGAAGGATATCTCCATCTCCTCCATAAACAACAGGCTACAAAAAGGGTCCTCTCACCTTGGTTGAAAGGCACAACCATAAAGTAGTGAGGATAGGTCAAATCCTCTTGAGGGTGCTACCCATTTCTCCACATCTGAATGACAAAGAGCAAGCTGTATTTTATCCCCGGCTACAAAATGACACACTATATGCTCTGCTTGTCTCTAAGCTTCCTGCCAGACCTGTGATGCTGCTCAGCTTCTAAGGAAGAATCAATTTGGGTACTAATAGGTTATCTTGTGGTGGTAAGAAGTAAGAAGGTTGGAACCTTGCATTTAAACACTTATAGCACTAATGTTTGTAATCTTGTGTCTCCAGAAGCAGATACAACATTATGGCACTATATGCTAAGTCATATGAGCCATAAGGGCATGGAGATCATAAAGAAGGATTTTCCTAGATATATAGAAACATGTTTGGAGTTTTGTGAGGACAACATATATGGGAAACATAAGTGAGTAAGGTTTCTCAAGGTTGGACCTACAAAGAAAGAGAGTGAGTTAGAGTTGGTGTATTCTGATGTGTGGGGGCTGACTCGGGTATCATCTCTTGGGGGTTCAAGTTATTATATTAATTTTATTGATGATGTAACAAGGAAAGTTTGGGTTTATTGTATTAGAAACAAATCTGATGTATTTTCCACTTTTGTTAAATGGAAAGCCTTGGTAGAGAATGGAATAGGTCTTAAGCTAAAATGTCTTAGGTCAAATAATAGAGAGGAGTATTACAACAATGAATTTGATGATTACTATTCTAAGAATGGAATCCACAGGGAAAAGATGGTTCCAGGAACTCTACAACATAATAAGGTGTCATAAAGGATATATAAAACAATAATGGAATGTGCTAGGAGCATGAGGTTACATGTAGGACTGCCTCTTTCTTTTCTGGAAGAAGCGGTGAACACAACTGTGTACTTGATAAATAGAGGAACCTCAAGTGCCTTCGATGGAGGCATACCTGAGGAGGTTTGGTATGGTAATAAAGTTGATTATTCATTTTTAGAGTCTTTGGATGTGAGGTGTTTTTCCATATAGACAAGGATGATAAGACCAAACTAGAGGCTAAATTAAAAAATTGTACTTTCATTGGTTATGGTGGTGAGGACTTTGGATATAAATGTTGGAGTATTAAGGACAAAAAATCTTTTGATCTAGGGATGTGGTATTTAATGAGAAAGTCATGTATAAGAAGCAGTTGCAGGAAACTAGGGAAGAATCCAAGAAAGAATATGCAGTGGTAGAGGATCTTCCAGATGGGAAAGTGACACATGAATCACTTCAAGAACCCCAAACTCCTATATCGAGGAGGTCTTTTAGGGTAAGAAGATAACCTGGATGTTTTTCTCCTTATTTTTATTATTTATTACTCAATGACAATGGATAGCTAGAGAGATTTTATGAAATAATGTAGGTAGACGCCAAGAAGAAGTGGGAGCAAGCCAAGGATGAGGAACATCAGGATCTCATGGAGAACTAGACATGAGATTTAGTGAAGCTACCCTAAGGCAAAAGAGCATTATAGAACAAGTGGGTGTACAGAGTCAAAGAGGAATAAGGAGGCAAGAAAAGATACAAGGCCCGATTGGTGGTCAAGGGGTTTACACAAAAAAAGGTATAGATTTTGATGAGATTTTTCTCATATAGTAAAAATGACTTCTATTGAAATGTTCTTACAATAGTTGTAGTAGAAGACTTACAATTAGAGCAGCTTGATGTAAAGACTGCATTTCTCCATGATGATTTAGAGGAGGATTTATGTATGCATTAGCCAGAGGGCTATGAGGTTAAAGGTAAAGAGGAAATGGTGTGCAAACTAAAGAGGAGCTTGTAAGGATTGAAATAAGCTCCACGTCAATGGTATAATAAATTTGTTAGCTTCATGATGGGGCAAGGTTATATTAGATGTCATTCTAACCATTTCATGTATACAAAGAAATTTGAGGATGGAAGTTATATTATCCTATATCTGTATGTGGATGACATGTTGGTTGTAGGTAAAAATATGTAGGAAATAAAATTACTCAAGAAACAACTAAGTGAATCCTTTATATGAACTATTTGGCAGAAGCCAAAAAAATCATTGGTATGAGGATATCTTGGGATAGTAAGGAACAAAATCTGACTTTATCTCAGGAAGAGTACATTAAGAAGGTCTTGGAGAGGTTTAATATTCAGGATGCTAAACTAGTTGGGACTCCTTTGGCAGGCCATTTCATGTTATCAAAGGAGCAGTGTCCTAAGATAGAGTAGGAGAGAAACCATATGTCCAAGGTATCTTACTCATCAACGGTTGAAAACTTGATGTATGCCATGGTGTGTACCAGCCCTGATATTTCCCATGAAGTGGGAGTGGTGAGTAGATTTATGAGTGATCCAGGTAGAGATCATTGGCAGGCAATAAAGTGGATCCTTCAGTATTTGAGAGGGACCATGGGGATAGTTTTGTGCTACAATGGATTAGACACCACTTTGTGTGGTTATGTAGATTCAGATATGGCTGGAGATGTAGACAACATGAGGAGTACGATAGGTTATATTTACATTGTAGGTGGGACAAAAAGTGAGCTGGATTTCACGACTACAGAAGATTGTGGCTTTGTCAACCACGGAGGCTGAGTATGTTGCTAACACAAAGGAAAGTACAGAGATGATTTGACTATAACAATTGCTTGAGGATTTGGGACATAAGCAAGAGGAAGGGAAGCTGCATAGTTATAGTTAGAGTGTTATACACCTAACTAAGAACTCTGATTTCCACTCTAGGACAAAGCATATATAGCTTAGGTACCATTTCATTAGGACAACTTTGGAGGAAGAGAATTTGAAGTTGGAGAAGATTCATACTAGTCTAAATCCTATAGACATGATTACCAAGGTGGTCACAAGGGAAAAAATGAAGTTGTGTTCAGCTTTGGTTGGTCTTCATAGAAACTAGTGAAGGGTTGAGAAGTTTTCTTAGAGGAAAAATAGTCTCCAAGTAGGAGATTGTTAGGTTGTGGAGCATTTTTTCATGTGTGAAAGTGTTGAAGACTATACACTAAGATTAATGTACACTTTCCATAGTAGTGGTCTCAAAACAACATTCCTGATATACCGGGAAATGTTCTTTTCTCATATGGGTGGGATTTTTGACCCATAGGTTTATGGGATGGTTTTGGCCCATGGTTTTGATACCCCCAGTTTTTTAAAAATGCTAAAGAATTTTCTACTTATGTAGTTTTGTGCATATGGTAGGGTTGATGTAACATTGTAGATGTGTCTAAATTTGGGTGTGAATTCTATAGAGTTTGTTGAGCATAACTCCAAACAGATCTGGTATTGTATTGAGAGAGCGGTGGCTTGTAATAAAATCTAAGCAAGTGATTCTTGGTGGACATAAATTGGGTGAACCACATTAAATAATGTCTCTTTGTGTTGTGTTATTTTTATTCTGCACTTTTATTTGAGATCTGTAATATTTTCTACATATTAGTTTCTATTGTTGATTCTGTGAGGGATTGTTCCATATATTTTATCCCTTATTTCCTAACAAGTAACCTGAGTGGGCTTAGAAATTTGACATGCAAGGGTGTTAATTAATTTCAAACTACTTATTTAAGTTTCCCCATAGTGTCTCACATTACCAGGGTCATGCAAGGAGTTTCAAGTTTTCGGTATATTTGGGTGTGGCGCTACATGCACATAACTTTCAAGGTTATAATTTTTTTGATGTTTTATAGTACTAGAATGAAGTAATGTTTTATCATTTTTGGAGTTATATTTCCTAAAAATTTACATTTAATTTCCAAATGCAAGAAATGATTAAAGAAAATTTAGTACAAGAGAAAAAGGGAATATCCATACCATTTTTACTAAAAATTGTGATCCCTAATTTGACGAGACCGCATCAGCTTCAGGTATCCCTTCAAATTTTTTTGGGTTTTCTCATTCATCCTCGCTTTCCATCACTAACAAGCCAATTACGAGCCTATCCTCGACTCCCTTCTATTCACTAGTTCCACAAGAGACAAACAAAACTAAAGTGTATCATTTTCCTTCCATTCTTAACATAGGAGATAAGCTTCTGGAAATAGTTATGGAGTTTGGATATTCTCCTACCCTCTAGGTGCCTATACCTTTCTCTAAACTCCCATTTCAGCACGACGTGGGAGAAATCTAGGAACATATATGGATTGGGAATTTATTCTTCCATTTGCATTAACTTAAAATTCCTAAATCTGTTTCACAAAACCTATTTTTTTAGTGCATACCCAATGATCAAAGAATTCCATGACACCATTGCTTGATGGTAGTTACAAATGTTATAGAATTTTCTCCAAGTGCATATTCGTTTTTACCCATAGAGGAGTTACTTTTAGAATGGTTACATCTGCAGCTCCCTTTAACATAGCCTAGAATGATAGCCTTTTCCTTCTATCTCCAATATTTATTGGATGTCCCTGACCTACTTTTGAAGCTCCACTTCAGTTGTGTGTAGGAAAAATAGTTCAACACCTCCAACCGACCCTCTCTATCAAGCTAGGAATGGAAACTAGAGGATTTCACACAGAGGGAGAGTGAAAGAGATAAAACCTACAAGGCATACATGGAACAACATGGATAGGGAAATTTCAATGTCTTACTCAATACAACAACAACTCAGAAAATAAGTTAAAGTGCAAGAAAATGAAGTGGTATCCACTCTCTACCTCAAGAATGGTGCAGTAAGAAGAGAAAACAAAAATTAATAAAGTTGAGTGCTAAACCATACAACCATGCCTCTAAATCCTTAATCTTATTCTTCTCTTCTACGTACATCAACAAAAAAATGGTAGGGAGAAGTTTCCTTTCAACTCAGAGGAAATCGAAATCACTTCAGGTATTGAAAAATATTCAGATTAGTCCATTTTTACAGGGTAAAATGAATAGATTTACTGTTACAGATTTTTCTATGTGTAAGGTTGCTTTAACCCATAATGGGATTGATTTTATGATGGATTTTAGATGAGTTCCCTTTAGCACGGTTCCCAGAAACAAGTTGTTTATTTGCTATCACTACTAACTACTATTGAGTTTTCAACATAATTAACTTAGGCTTATATGTGGTTAACACCTTGGATCCATAATAAAATGCTTGGATTATTACGTAGGAAAAAGATAGGTTTAAAAGATGCTTATGATGCGTCACTTCCATCGCAGAAAAAAACTGAATAGGCTGTGCCTCTCCTGATACAAACTGGTATTCAAACATATTTTATTTCAATTTTATTTTTTTATTTATTATTATTATTATTATTATTATTATTATTATTTTGTGTAGTGTTGGGGGGCACTACATATTTTATTATTAGCATGGACGAGGTTATACCCCTTACCAAGGTGATATACCTGGGCTATGAAATGATTGGCTTGCACAAACCTTTTGTAAGATATCTAGGGATAAGAAATGGGAATACTGTGTTTTTACGATTCGTAAGGATGGGATGATTCTTCTTTCCATTAGTCTTGATTACCAAGGCTATGAAATGATTGGCTTGCACAAAAACCTTTCTTAAGATATACATGGATAAGAAGTGAGAATACCATGTTTTTCTAATTTGTAAGGATGGGATAATTTCTCTTTCCATTAGTCTCATTTTCCAGTTATAAAGATCCTTTCTAAAAGATCAATTGTGTAGGACATATTGTCTACAAATTTCACATATGAGATGATCTTTTGCAATGTCAAGGATGGATTGATTCCTCTTTCCAAGTCTAATTTCTGAATTATGGAGATCATTTTTCCAAAATTAATTTTTGGTATGGCATATTGTCTAATAGTTATGCAGATGAGAGAGACTTTTACAAATAATTAGGATGGGTGATTCCTAATTCCAAGATTAAATCCTCTCCTATAAAAATCATTACCTAATGTAAAACTTCTTGCAAGTTACCCAAGACAATTGGAATTTTATAATTAGGACCCTATTGGGCATTAGGAAAACTTTGGAGGTGTTATAGTCTGCAATTCTCTATGTTTCTTTCACAGCAGGAGTCTGTTTTTCATGTATATATATTAATATCATATTATAGATCCATTGTTTGGTAACAAAATTGTATACAATAGAACTCCCTAAGATAATACATTATTAGAAATGAATTCGTAAACATTTACATTAAAATTATTCATCAGATATGTACCCAATACTTGATCACTGCCCACATGTTATTCCACTTCCTGATCTAGGGTCATCTTCTTTGTAGCCTTGGAATCATCATCCACCCTACATTGGGGAATCTTTAAATCAGGTCTGCTAAAATTCCCTTAGCCTTTTCCTCTCCTTTTTTGATTTGGTCCTCATCTTCTAGCAGCTGAATGACATCTAGTAATAGACTTAAACCCCCATCCATGTTATTCTTTTTCTCGGCCCTAAGCCCCTAGTTGAGTTCATTAAGTTTGGACTGAAATTTATTCACACCAATAGTATGAACATTAGAACTAATCTACATTCAATCACAAGGAATGAAAAGGGAATTGGTAGAACTCAGAAGGATCAGTGTTTTTTAAAACCATATTAAACACAACATTCTATATTTCAGACTCAGAAAAAAAAAACTTGTAAAATATGTTAATACTAATAATTAATAGAGATGGATTGGATAGTACCTCAAGGGACCTCATGTTCAAAACCTTGACAGTTTGCATGCTTGGAATGTCATTCACAACCTAAAGGCCTGAACATGATGCCTCTCTGTGCTTCATCTGCTGCTGCTACAAATTCCTTTGATATTCTAAATTATTTGCAACTAAGATGTGGCAATGAAAAGAAACTAGCTCATGATTGCCTAAAAACCAGTATCATTATTTTTGTGGTACCCTGTATTGCTCTAAGTTAGAAAACAAATCTACTATAAGGAAACAATAAATATTTGAATCCCTACATTAGAAAAACATAAAACCCTATGTTAGAAAAAGGGTTGGTCATTAAAGCAGTGCAAACTTAAAACCAGAAACCCCAAAAACTAAAAAAACCCAAACATGAATGATGAAGCGTACAAAAATTACAAATAAAATTAAAATACCCTAAAAATTTAATTGTTTTCCTAAAACCCTGATCTTTGAACATAAAATAAAATTACCATAGGAATAATTTGTTTGTTTGGCCTAGCCTACCTTACCTACTACTTATTGAATTCCTGAACGGAAAAGCAAACAGCCTCCATGATGTCTTTATCCCTAACATAGGCATGAATCCTTACTTTCTAAGGTGTTAACTTGGTTATGGAGTTCACAGTTGCTGACCTTCCTCAACAGTTATGAAAGATACATTAGAAAAATAATATTAAAAAATTACATATGTTAATAAAGCAATGGATGGATTTAGAATGAGATATACACAGTGTATGTATAACAACCATTTCCCCCTCATTTATATAAACTATGTGAACTCTTTTGTCGGTGGGTAGCTTGAATATCCACAAATCCCTAAACTTTGCATGAGACGAAATACACAAATCAAATAGCAGAACCAAAACACTGCTAATATTTTTGATGTTGAAGAAAGGAGACGACCTCCCGCAACAAACTAATGATAGACGAGGAGTGCATGCAACTCGAAACGACTAAAAAAATAGGAAAACCATGTAAAGGCCCGTCAAATTTAAGCATGAGAGAAAAATGACAAAACGACAGTCAAATTTAAGATAGTCGCGTGAATGTCCGAAAAGGCCTTTCCCATAGGGGGACGCCTTTCGACATAATAAATATTGCAAGAAACTCTATGAAAACCTTTATAGTCTTAAGAATTAGATTAGTTGATTTTCATAATTGGCGTATTTGGTTTTCAAATCATGACACTCTACCCCCTTAAAAGTTGTGCTTGTCTATGTAGCACAATTCAAAATACTCTCCATGAGTATATATGCCCATTGGTTCGATATTTTACCATGCCAACTAATAATTGACTTAAGAATCTTTCACCATCCAAATTGACTGTGTGTATATTGTTTTCATTGGTTTCCAATAGATGGATCCAAGTGTAATCCTTACCATCCAATGTGTCATGAACAGTGTGTTTCATTTTCAACGTTTACCACATATTATAATTTTTTTTGTAACTTATGATATCATGTGTGTTTTTCCTTTTTATTCAATACAATCCTTTTAATCGTTGGTGTATCTTAATTTACCTCTTTCCATCGGTTGTATATTTACGTTGATAGGCATTTCTATGAGCCGTCGAATAAACCATTTTAGTTTTCCTTTTTCTTTTCACCGAGGGGCATAAATACTCCCATGAGGATTCAAAAATATTACATGATTTTTCCAAAATCCTTTTTTTGATATTTTATTTTGTTTAGGGTTTCTGCTATACTTTTTATTATCATCATCTTATTACAGTCGTAATGGCCAGTGCTATTATAATCTATTTAATAATTTTCCCCATTTTTTGTGGCTTTTGTTATTTATTTCCCAAAGAAAATATTGTTCTTTCAATTTCGGTTGAATGTAAGTTACGGTCCACAAGTGTTGAATATCAAAAAAGTCAAAGAAAGCTTAAAAACATAAACAATGCCCAATCTTTTGAGAACGCCCTCCTAAGGACCAGTTCGGCCTAAGCAATATGTGTCATTAAACAAAATCATGAGTTGTTAATTTTTCCACCAAGGTATTTTTAAACAGTAGGGAAAAATATGAAATTATAGCCTAGCCTCCTGAGTTTCTTCAGAATTAATAGTTCCTTCAAATTTTTTATCAGTGTATATTAGATAGTATTGATTTAAAGGCAAAAACTCTATTTTTTCTTAATATGAAATATTGTTGATATAAAAATTTCAAAAATGTTAATCCATAAAGCATATGAATTGTTTGACATGTGATGTTATATTTCTAGGAAAGTAGTTTTATTAAGAAGGTACCTAAACTATTTGACAAAAAATATCAAATAATTATGCTATACAAATAATATGCTAACTATGATGAAATACTCTGAAATAGTTTTTAGTAGCAAACTCTGAAAAAACTATTAAAATGCAGTAAATAGTATGGCATAAAAAACACTAAGAAAATTTCTACCCTGCACTTTTGCATGAACATAATTGATCTTATTATGATCTTCTCAACTTAGTTTTGAGGGGGATTTCCTTGTAAGAGGCCACAAAATCTTTTTCCTCGAGGAATAGCCTGCTCTGTTTCTTCCAATGTTTGTAGTAGTTGTTGTTGTTGTTTATTCCTATGTCATTATCTTTTTTCCGTAGTTGTTGGTGTTGTGATATGCTTATCTGGTGCAAATATAAGAGTTGTCAAGATATTTGTAGCCTTTTGAAGGAAAAACATCCTCTATTATTGTCTTAAATTGTTGGGGACAATTGGCATGCATCGTTAAATTATTGTAAAGTTTGTATGTAACCCCTGATCCATTACGAAAAACAAACAGAACCCACTGAACCGTTTTGGTCCAAACCCACAGGTTGGTAGTGACTTTTGGATGCCATTTGAGAGCATAACATACTCTAATCCTCTCACTACTACAAGGAGGGGTCATTTGAGACATTAATAGAGACAAAATTTGACTAAATTGTCTCAAATAGAGACAATAAAAAAGTTGTATATCGTCTCTATTATTGTCTCAAAGTGGGTGTCTCTAATATTGTCTCTAATTATTGTCTCTCAAGAGACAATACAGATTGATACATATTTTGTCTCTTGAGAAACAATATAATTTTGCCTCTCTAGAGACAATATCATTTTCGTCTCTCTCTCTAGAGACAATATCATTATTGTCTCCTTAGAGACAATACCGAATACTAACATTTTGTCTCTCCTGAGACAATAATAATTTCAATTTTTATTGTCTCTCTAGAGACGATACAAATTTAAAGAATGAAAAATATGAATTTTAAAACTACATAATAACCAAATATCATATAGTGCAATCAACGAAGTTACATATCATCTATGATGTCGAGTGGTCTGGTAATTAATATTATAAATTAACAACAATTTGATTTAAATCTTGTGCCCAATAAATAGGTCCACAAATATTTTATTAATATCAAATAAGATAAAATACAAAAGGGTGTCTGAATTCCGTTAACCCTTGAAATACAATGATAAAATACAAAAGGGTGTATGAATTCTGTTAACCCTTGATATAAAATATTAACACCTCTCCACCACCAACTTCAAGTGATCCATATGATTCCCTAGTGCTACTTTGAGGTTATTTTTCTTAACTTTAATTTTGAGAAACTTCCTTTTTGAGCAATTGCCTCTCCATCGGCAGCAGTCATCTTCATGTTCTTCACTTTGATTGTCTCAACTTTGATGCAATTCTCTACTATCATTAGCAGCGAAGGTGCATTGGATTCTAAGAAATTATGATTACATATTTTACTCCAATTCTACCAAAAGTATTCACAAATTACATTTAAATTAGGACAATAATTAGTTTTTACTAAATCGACCCGATCTTTACATTTTGTTCTAAAAAATTAGTTATCACTAACTCATTACTATCAATCCATTTTCATAACTTATATCAAGGAATAACCTTAGACATTATAATCCCTAGAATTCCACACATGCCTAGTGAAAATGTTCCGATATAAACCTATACAAAAAAACAAAAAAGAAGCCATTATTCATCTATTTTTTCTTTAGTGGATATTCTACACTACATGCATGAAAATTGAGTAAAAACGTACAAGCATTATATACAAACAATGCCCAGTGAAACCATTGAGGCACAACACTCACCAATAGACCAATTAAAGCTAGCCTTCTTCAAATCAATTTCAAAGCAGATTGATGAGAATGCCCCTATATAATAGAAAATGAGTCAAGATAATCCACAATAAACATGAATAATTGTGATCTTTTCTCTAATTTCCGTTTTGCAGTTTATACTTTTATGTACTTGGTAATTTTCTTAAGTGATTGATTCTCACCTTGTGGACGTATGGAACATCAAATATCCATTGTCAATAAAATTATATTATATTCAACTACATTTTTTGTTTTGTCTTTAGATCAGTTTCTTTGCATGTTAGTTTTTTGTTGGATTTTCCTAAAGTCAGCTACAATTTTGAATCCCACTTCTAGATCCATCTTCGAATGATAATGGCATCTCCATACCAGTATTAAGAATGATTAAAAAGAGAATTACTACTTCATTTGCATCTCCATACCAGTATCCTAATTGCAATGAACAATTTAATTAAATGAAAATAAATCCCAACATTAAAGATGGGTCGATATAAAGATGTGCTAAATGTAATTACCAGTATGTAAAAGGACAATCCAACCACAAAGAAACTGAAGCTCATTCCTCCAGTAGCAATCTAAAGCCAATTTTCTCTTAATATTCATGTGAACAAACATATAAGAATGTATGAATAATCCATATCATAAGCACAATGCACTGAACGATGTTGTTATTAAGACTTTGGCACCAATTCAAGATATTCTTCATGAACCTAATTAATGATACAATAATAATGCATATAGGAAATCAAAGGAATAAGACACAAAGTATAGTATTTGTTTAACATTGATTATCAACAAGAAGAACTAACAAAGAAGAACATGACAGTTTGAAACAGGAAAAAAAGGTGGGCTTTGAGATTGTTTTGAATGCATTATTATGATGAATCTAACATTTGTGTGAATAGTGAAACAAGGGATCAACCTCAAGAAGTTTAAGAATGGCTAAAACCATAAGACACTTGTTGAATCACCAAGGAAATAGAAAAGGTGCAAAAGGACTAGGTTTAGTAACCAAGGGGAAAAGTGAACATTACTTGATTCGCAAACTTAAGAGCATACTGACCTTGAAAAGGATGTGATGCTTAAGAATCAGGGAAAAGATATTATAGGCCATTGAAGGTGAACTCTATCAGGTGAGGAAAGATTTGAGCAAGAACATTTTGGCTATATAGGATTATAAATGCTACTCAAATTCCAGAGCTAAGTTGAGTTGATAATGCTATAAATTCTTGATTGTTGATGTATTTATGTGAATGTGTGATTCTTTTCTGCATCAAATAAGTTCCTAAATAACAATTTATATAAATCATCTAGCAAGAAAAATTAATATATAATATGTACAACAAGTAAGGGAGTTATTATGTGTTACCTTGTCGACCCTTTCTAGTCTGGCACTCCCTCCTACAACTGTTGTCCCACAAGTGAGCCTCATACCTACTTGTCCATCTATGTCTACAGATTTCATGATAACAATTAAAATAATTTAATGTACATTGCTTCAACAGTAAAAAAACATTGTTAAGCTTAATGTGAAGTCATATTTACAATAGAGAAAATATGTTTGAAATAGACTATGTATTTTTAACATGGAAAAATAGACTATGAAAACACATATGCCAGCAAACCTGAGGTAACTGAATGAGGCTGAAAAAAGAGATGATCTTCGAACATATGCTTCTGGGTGATTAGATATCTCCCTACACATATAAAAAACCAATTAACATTAATTCATAACAAAGAACATCTACAATCACATAATTTATAGCAGCCAAAGCAAAATATTCCTTACTGAGTATGTAACATATCTATTAGATCATATAACAATTACAAACCTCAAAATACAAGCTAGATAGCCTCAAACTTCAATCACTAGAAAAAAATGCCTCTTGACAAAGAATGTACCTTTACATGTTCTAATTCCTCAAGGAGTAAAACTCCTACTCCATCCCCCATTAAAAACCAATCACGATCCTATCAAAAAGTGGAGCAATTAGTTTAGCTAATTTGAAAATTTGTCTGAGAATCAAGTATGAGATGCTTTGATATCATAACAAAGAAAAAGGAGCTCAATGACATGATGCTTTTGTTTCTATCCATTTATTTACACCCTTGGGCAGAGGCTTTCATGGAGTCAGGCTTAAATAGAATTTATTCTTTTCATAAATCTCTGTCAGTCAGTTAAAGATCTCTGTGTTGTAGTAATGAAGATCTCTATTTGATATTCTTGTACCTAAAATAAATAACTACAGAGGTTCAATGCTCATGATTGATAGCCCCAGAAACCCATCAAGATACTTGTATATAATTTTCTTTACAGTTCCTTAAAAGTAGCAAAATGATGACAACCCATCAAAATTTGTGCATAGTTTCTTATAGTGTACTAGATGGTTTTTCCTAGTGACAATCATCATAACCATTGGTAGTTATATATGACATTAATTGATAAGATAGGGTACATTTAAAGGAAAGCAAATGAATTGAAAATATGAGATCTACTGATAATTGGGAAGAAATTAAACAACTGTTGTTGGCTGGTTGGTAATATTGCACTAACTGTTTAGCTTTTATTTGTGTTTTTGATTGTCATAGATCACATTTAATGTGAGCGCATGGGATTCATGCTTTATCTGATTAAAAATGAGATCAGTAGTGGAATCAGAGACATCAGGCAGAAACAATTTCAGACAAAATAAAAATCGAGAAGAATTTTATTCATTATCATACTGTGAAGAAACCAGGCTTAAGGCAAAACTGCCACTAATTTTTTTGTTTGTATAAACCATTTTATTTGCATCTTGAAAAAAGGTTACTTGGACTTACTTCGTAAACCATACACATACTTTGAATGTGAAGCAGGTCAAGAACGTTGCGGGAAGAGTTGCAGGCTGCGTTGGATAAACTACCTTAGGCCAGATCTGAAAAGAGGCACATTTTCTAGCCATGAAGAGAACCTTATCATTGAACTTCATGCAGCCCTTGGAAACATGTAAATAATAACATTATGGTTGAAGAAATAGTTACCATAATATGTAAGAAAACATATTTAGGTCGATGCACATATATTAGAGCATTGCATCAGGAATTGAAATGTTAAAGTATTCATGAATACTAGATGGTCGTAGATAGCTACATGATTACTAGGGAGAACTGATAATGAGATAAAGAACTTCTGGAACTCATGCATCAAGAAGAAGCTCAAGGAAAAGGGCATAGATTCCAGCACCTACAAATCCATTAGCGAGGTTGCAGGTGCTTCTGAGGACAATTCTGCAGATAATCAACAAGCTGAACTATAAGATTGACCAATCATTCGTGAACTTAGATAAGTTTATTGCCTCATCCTACATCATTATAGGTCAATCACTATTCAGAATCCAAAAGAAAACAAACTAATAAGCTCAGTTTTCTTCTCCAGATGCAATGAGCTTAGATGCCTCAAGTAAAGATTTTAAAAAACATAAGTGTCATCTTCTTATTTTCTTACATTACCATCACGTTAGTTGACATGAGATCCATACATGGATAAAGAGATCTTACACAGTTAACTAGAGGTGAAGCCTTCAAATTTTACTGTAAGCAGCATCATAAAAATCACCCGTATATCTTTACAATTGATCAACTGCCATATGCCACACATCATGGCTATAATAAGCTCACATGAGACATAACATTGACAGAAATTTGTTGGCATTTGTCTTGTAACAATCCAGTTTGTGAGGAATAACTCCTATTCGTGCAAAGACAGGAACAATCCAGTTTAGCCTCCTCTCTTTTTACAATGCGTTTCTCCCGATGAATCATCATTTTTATAGAGGGGACCTTAGAAGCAACTTGGCGCCAAATCTCATTGACTGCTCCATCTAGGTCATTGTATTCGAAATATTTCTTTACCTAGCCAGCAGAATGAGCCTTTAAGTTCTAAGCTTCAGCAATTAAACATGGCATACCATTGACAAGTTATAAACTCATAAGGAAACGATATAATACATGCATGATGACTGATACTATTGTTGCCTCTGTTGAAACTGAACTAAAGTGACACCTATAATTACGCCTAAGAAATTTAAATACTTAAATTGTGCTAATTATCCCATTTCTCGCAAATCAACGACATATCGTCAAAGGCACTCATTTTCCCTCATATCATCATTAATTAATTACACTAAGCTAATTAATTAAGTTGCCTATCCAACAAATACCTAATTAATGACCTTCCATTAATAAATCACCCCTTCTACCTAGACTAATTAATTATTATTAATTAATTAGCTTTCCCTTCCATTTAACCAATAAATCAATATTTAATTGATTTAATCCCCTCTAATAGCCTAAATCACACTAATATTCCTCTAATTGACTTCATAAGCTTACACCTACCTATTAATTAATCACCTTTGATTAATTAAAATACCCCAACTCCCATGACTTGCTAAACATGTATTAAACCCTTCTAAAGTAAGGTTACCTTTAATAAAGCAACCTTATCCATTCCTAATCATGTTTTACCTTTATCCCACATTCATGAGAATGTGTTGAATCCTTTATCCTTTGGGCTATATAAAGAGCCCTCCACCTACCTTTTTACTTACACCTAAACTTTCTAAGAGAGTAAATGCAAGCATATAGCAAAGAGACTAAGAGCTTGCACCTTGCCCTTTGAGAGTTCATCATCTTGAAGAGTTAAGCCTCTTTCTTAAAGTACTTGGGTCATATGGGAGGTGTCAAAAGGGTCTTGTAGCCCAACTTTGATTAGCCCCCATTCCTAGGTTCTTGGAGCATTAAGGACAACTATTTTGATAGCCATGGAGCTTACTTAGGTCCATTCATTTATTTGTTGTTAGAGAATAGAGGAGTTTAGATATTTAGCATTGTTAGTTTCAAAGTTTGTATTGATGAATGCTAGCATCTAACCCTTGTTTAATTCTTATCATGATGGTGTTTATGCTTTGTTTTAGCTAAATTGTAGAACTATTTTAGGTGGTAGTTCTTGCTTCATTTGATTTAAAATTAAGCAAAGTATACATGCACACAAAAGCAAACAAAAGCCAGATGATCCAGAGGCCAAAAACAACACAGAAAAGTCTTTTGATATTCTATGCAAGAAAATAGCAATTCTCTAAAGCTATGGAGCTACAACAAATGCATATAGTGGATGTCATAGACTAGGCTCGAAGAGACAAAACAAAACATAGTATAATCAAGAAAAGGCAACACCTAGGGTCCACTTGTAAATCTTTCCCAACTACCCCACTACGACATCCATGTCACATAATTGAGAACAATGAAGTAATTTAAAAGCTTGTAGAATTTAGGGTAAGCAGAATTATTATGAGCAATTGTGTAATGCCCAGTGGCATCGGATCCTTTTTTTCACCGCCTCCTCGCCACTGTGGCCTCTTGCCAACCACCCGGCTGCGCAATTTTGACCACAGCGTCTTTTTGTCCCTTGCATGCGGGAGACAGGGAGTCGGTGGAGCGTTTTCTTCACCAGGATCCTATTTTTGATTTCCTCCTTCAATGCTTTAGACGTAGTTTCAATTGACGTGATAGCTGGTAGAGTAGGCGTGTTACCTCCACCTTCTTGAGTGCTGCGTGGTGTGTTCTATTACTTTGTGTTCTTTATGTGCTGTGAAAACTGGACAGAGGAGTATTGCTGTTAGCACAAGTATAGAGGCATGGAGATTGGTGTTTACAGGAAGGTTTCGGTTGCTAGATCAGTGGTGTGAAGCTTGCGTTGGAGAGCAGAGAGTTGTAGGGTGGAGTCTCTGCCGTGGCTTTGTTCAGCCTGTCCAATGATCTCACTGTTTCACTTCGTGCCCATGGGATCTGGTTTACAGCCTCCTGCTCCCTTCCTCCCCCACTCGCGAAGTTCAGAGAAAATATTATAGTGGAGCGCAGTAATGGGTCTGAAACGGTGGCTAGATGAAGCAACAAGCTAGTGAAGTAGACGTCTTACCTCCTCTTTCCCTTGGGCACTGCGGGGTGTGTGTTACAGTGGGGATCCACATCACACTGCAACAACTCTTACCCCTGGCGGCAGCACACGTTACGATTCTGAAAGTGGAAGCCCTTTTTGAGCTCCTCCAACAAGCGGTCATCCAACTATGTGTTATCTGTTCTATATCAATGCATCCTCTGAGTCGGGACTCTCCTTCAAGACATTCCTATCAAAATCGACGAAGTGACAGTGAGAGTGTTGCAAGGGACGCATGTGAGAGATTTACATCGATATAAATAAATCCTTACAACAGGATGGACACTGTATGTTGACGGGATGATCATTTTATCATTTATGTGTTCTGTCCATTCTGTTTCTGGTCATTTTTGGGACCCGTTTATTCTGTACTGTGTTTTTTCCATCTAGTGTTTCATTTGTGTTGTGCATCTGCGTAGTGTGAATGGGCCCCTTCTGTCGTATGTATATGGTGCTTGTTTTCTGTGCTTGTATTTATGTTTGTAGCCACTGTGAGCAGTATTTCAGATTAGAAAACAGAAAAAAAATGGAGGCGGCATCATATCATGAGGGAAAACAGAGAAACAGAGGCCAAGGAGGGTGACTTTGGAATCGAACACCACTTGCACAGGGGACGTGCACTTGCAGCTTTCAATTGTCTCATTGGAAATCGAGCACAGAGATTGAATTCACTGGGTGGTGTCTAAGAACAAATGGGAAAGTCTTCACGAGGTCAATCACAAGCCTCCTCTGAGATTCAGGTGTTGCTTTCACAAATGACACAAAGTGAAGAGAAGCTTCTTATCTCAGTAATGCCACTCGCTTTTATGCATTTTGAAAATAATGTTTTGGTGGCCTCTTGCGCCTTTCTTTTAGAGCTTTGTGGATTATCTGCTAGTGTGCTTCGTGTGGATGTTGCTTCTTTACATCGGATATCCTCACTTTACCAAAGCCTTGGGTCGAATGAACATTCGAGCCTGTCTAAATCTCATGATGTCACACTCTTTTCTAGTTCTTTTGAAGATCATGTGGCAACTTCTCTTGCTTGTGCATTATCAGATGAAGACGGTGGATAGGGGTTACACATTGAAGGTCACAAAGACAATGTTTGGGATAGTACTAAACTATGTAACTTTGAGACTTCTTGGCCAAGCGTCGATGGAGGAGATAAAGAAGTAATGGAAAAGGTCGTGTATGGATTTTGGACCATGGCGGTGCTTTGCTTGCTATACCGCATGGGGAAAAATGTGGCTTTCGGTGCTTGGAGTATTTGATTGGTCTGGAAACAATCCATTGCCTCTAGAGATTTGGCTTCTTCCATATTTTCTTCCCATCCATCCAAAGAGGATGTGGTGTCATTTTGTCAAATGGTTTAGTTGCCAATGCATATTTTATGGGTGGAGATTTGTGGGACCTATAATCCGAGACCGTTATGTGTGCAAAGTTTACCGAATGGTTATTGTTTCTCTTGCATGGTATTGGGACACCGTGTGGGTGAGAAGCGTGCATTTGGTGGAGAAATAATTTTGGGACTACTCTTGGGAGAAGGGGTCTCACTCATGCATGGCCATGGGATATAGCATTTAAAACATGCATGATAAGCCCTAACCCTCTCTCTTAATGATTTATTTATTTTAGCATTTAGATAAATCAATATCTCGTAACTTTGTTCGAATGTCAGATGTGGGTTTCTTTTGGAATGTGGATGTGTTTTTGTTTTTACTAAATAGATAGCGTTTAGACTCTGGATATCATATAACATGTATTTACACATATTGACTCCTTCTTGAAAGAGATGCTCAAAAAGAGACGAGCCTTCCAAATGACTTTTAATCATAATTGCATGAGCTGATCTCTCCCCCTTTACAATTTATTTTATTTACTGTTTGAAGTAGAAGAAATCTCTACATCGATTCTTGCCTACTGATTTTATAATGTTGGTTTCTCTTTTGCCTTGATTATTCCTTTGAATGATGGTTTCTGTAGAAAATAGTATGGAGCGTGAATGAGGTTTATAATTTTTCTTGTATTGTTTATATTATGTAGAACATGGCTTGAAAAAGGGAATTTTCCGATACGATTGTATTTGGATTTTTACCGTGGTTTTATAATAATTTAAACTCCTACTAGGATTGGGGCTTCCATTTGGGAAGAGTCACACTAGTTTAATTGGTCTTCTATATAGCTCCATCTCGAGTCGTTTGATTATCATTTACCTTGGGGATTATTGAAAACCCCTCACCAGGGACCTCTACTATTACTTTTACTATGAGCTTATTATTAGATTGGAACCCTCCTGAAGCATGCGTTAATGGGTTTTCTATGACCTCTACGAATATGTTATGCACGCAAGTCATTATCCTCTGTGGATAATTATTTGGCTTAATTTTTGAGACACTACTTGGATCCTTGAATCGGTTAAAGTAATATTGGATACATCGACATTCCTCAAGTTTGATTGATATGTGATGCCCTCATGCATATGAATTCAGGCAATGCCTGAAATATGAAATTATAAATTTATCTTATACTTGACCTTGAAGCTTGTCGAAAGACGTTTGGTAGAAAAACAGATGAATAGGGAAGTTAAGATAACTACCCTAAAATGGATTCATGCACAGCCTCAAGTAAAGGTAACAGCTACCATAATGGGACTGTGCATACCATGTATGCCAGTAAGGATATAAGTCCACCTGAAATTATCTAACTTCATTTTTATATAACAATAATTAATACCCATAAATTGGTGTATGCAAGTGGAGGTTGAATTATATAACAGGATTTATTATGTTATCAGGTAACCAGTAAGGATAAATATGTTATTTCAATACTTGGTTAACGAGTGGAATATTTTCTGGCTATTTACGATGATTATTATGTTAGCTAAAATTTGATACTTGCATCTCAACTGGGAGTTGAGATAATGTTGGTACTTGTTTTTATAGTGGCTTGGATCTGCGCTTACTTATCTTAGTTAGTCAAATGTATCTTGGACATATTAGCAAAACATGACAATGTCGTTAATCGTAGCTCATTCCAATGAGTTGGACCCTTGTACTAAAAAGAAATATATAGAGACATGGAATAAACAACCAAAAGGATACCTAAATATTATACGAACTTGTGGATTGGTGGAATCTTTGTTAACATAAGTATATCCTTAAAATTGTGAAATAAATATCCAAATTATACTTCATATCACCGAGTTTCTATGAAGGTTTGATACTTGGGTAATATCGATGAATAATATAAAATTGGTACTTGTATTTATTATATAAGGTTATTGTCGATGGTGCTTTTATTTAATTGAAAGATAATATTGTTGGGTACTTAAATATGCGAAGTAGGTCGAGGGCATTAGGTGAGCGTCATTATTATTACTGTAATTTGAGTATGATTGATTGCATGGTTAAGATTGTATATCTAGTCACTTGGAATTGTGTCTTAGGTAAGCAGATCTTAAGGAAGTGAACATTAATGAGTAGGAAATGTATTATCATGAGATGTGCAGTTAAGTTTTAAATGTATACATTAGAAATTTATTTGATAAGGAGTATTGCAAACTTTCATTTATTTAAATACTAGATGGCATAAATTATTAGGTGAGGTTTATATCTTATCATGCTCAGTTCTAGCGAACTGACTCTAGTAAATATTTGTGCAGATGGATTATGCGAGTAGATTAAAGGAAAAGAGTGTAAAAGTTTCATCAGTTCAAATTATGAAGTTCTTTGTAGAAAGTTCAATGCGTTGTAAATTTTGTAACTTTGCTTGCAAGGAGTTTAGAAGATCTCTTGCCTTGGTATGTTTAGAAAACTGCATAGAAGTGTTCTTTCCCTTTTGTTGTTAGACTAGTAACTTATCTTGGGTGAGGAATGATATTCAATCCTTACCTTGGCATAAATATTGTAATACCTTGTTTTTTTTTAGAATAAAGTGTTAAGTCAAAACTCTCTGACATCTTGTAATGATGTGATATAAGTAAAATTAAATGGAGTGGTTAACCCTCATGAAGTTAACTAAAATATATATACTCAAATAAATTAATGTAGAGATGACTTACTTGAGAACAAGATTTCTGAAGTACTCAAAGGTGAAACTATCCTTGTAAAGTAAAATTTTATAAATTGATATCCCTAGCTAAACTAGTGAACACTACCCTTTGGGTGAACTCTTAAACAAGCTTAAGGGAAAACAATGGTTAGTTTTGGAAGATAATAAGATTTAGCAAGTAAGGGAAGACTTTAAGTGAACTACTCTACAAAGTGTATAAGGAATTAACTCGGTTTATAAGTTGAAATTGTGTGAATCATATATCGAATCTTTCTCAAAAACATAAGTCATGAGTTAAAGGGTGTTATATCAAAATAAGTAACCTTCAATCATTCTTACTGTGGCTTGCCCTATTTGTTAGAGTGTTCTGTCGTTGGACTTCTATGTTGTCTTGTCAAAAACAAAGAAAGGTGTATTATCCTTTGGGGTGTGAACGTTTCCGTGCTGACCTTGTGGTCCTCCCCATAACAAGTGGTTCCTAGTGTTGGTTGTAACCTTGTGACGACATGTTGTGTCGTGTTATGTGTCAAGCAAGTCAAAAAAAAAAGTTATCCTGTCTTTTACTGTGTTGTTCATGTGTGTGAATTGTGGGTCGTTACAAATTGTAATAGAGTATGTTCCCTTTAATTGTAAATGTTCCCTATTTGATAATGTTTAAGTGGTCTTAACAAGCATGTGAAAAAATTACAATCGCAACTTTTGTAAATCATTTCCAACACAGAACCATCATAACAACATAATCCAAATTAATGATCACAACCACCCTTTGTCAATGCATAACAGGGCTGGAGAATGCATTCAAGTGTGCATTATGCAAATAGTAATCTGTAGTCCAATCTAGTAATAGTAGTGGCATGATGACAAACTTTTAAGCAGTGACTTCAGCCATTTCCTGCTCCACAACATTTTCTATGACTGGATAGTACTTGTAATGAAGTTCACCCACATCATCTCTAGACAACTTCGTCCAGCCTTGAGGACCCACATAATACACTGAAGGCAAAATATTTATGTCAATGAGATCACAAAGTTAATGCAGTTTCTATCAAATAATTAGAACCAACTGCATCAATTAATGTTATGCTGCATACCACTTGCTACACCCCCTAGCTGCATCACGAAATGTTGCATGGTATATAGCTCGACGAGCAAGTTCACCAGCTTCTTCCACGGGCATATCCCAATGGTAACTACGTATGCAACCATGAGACAACAGAAGTTAGTGCATGTATAACATCAAACAATGAACGCTGGAAAACAGCTGAATAAAAGGCTGGGCAGACATACCCACTATCCAAGATACCGTAGGCATATGTAGAACCAGATCCGACAGAGAAACACATCCCCTTTAGTCATCCTCCTTCACTGTCTACATAATATAAACCAGGGCCCTGTAAATGCAAAGACAACAGTGCCACTATGATTCTTAATAAACATCCAAAAGAGAGCATTTCCATTAATAACGTGATCAAACTTCTTTTACCGTTTCATCCCACCTCGAAATCATTATGCCTTGGGGAAACATATCCAACCACTAGTCATGACTACTATAAAAAGCATAAGACCTTCTCGCCATAGACCTTCTCCATCACCTCCCCTCTGTTATCATCACAATCTATGTCAAGCACCCTCTCAATCATCTCAGATATGCGGCGTGTGGCAATAAAGGCCTCACTAAAGTACTTCAAGTTGGGAAGAGTAGTTCCAAGAGCTCTGTTAATACATTACAATGATTTCAAAAACAAACCATAAGTTAAAGTTAAAATCAAACATCCAAAATACTATATATAAATACAGTGCAAGAAGTAAAGAAGGATAATTAGGAGTCATGCAAGCCTCCAGTGATAAATGAAAGACCAGTTGCAAAGAATATTCCACCACTCTCTCCTTGGTACATGACCAGCCTGCTTGCATACCAAGACAAGAATGACCAGATGACGAAAGAAGCTCCATTGCTACCAATTGCCAAACCTTTGGCTAGTCCTTGTTTAAATCCTAGCTTCACCATTAATAGTATGTTTCATTGCTATACTAGTGAATGGCTGCAGCATCTGTTGGTGCAATTTTAAGGCCTATTTTTTCAAATAGGTTAAGGTAATAATTATACAAAGGTAGCACCTTTGCCTCAATGAACACAAGAAACCGATGCCCAAGAACAAAAGCAAGTGTATATATATGTATAGTTTTGTTGACTGCCCACTCTTTAACATTAATTAAGACTTAAAAATCAACCAACACAACCAATATACCCACATATCTATTCTTTCTTGGTAATTTTAAGTTTTGGTTTTTTACATAGGTTTAAAAAATAAGTGCACATGCAAATGAAATATAGAAAAATATCTAAAACGATATGGCAATTGAGGGCTGAATGGTTCACACTTACCTTCTCACAACTAGTATACTTAAAATTCACTAGTATACTTAAAATTCAAATCATTAAAAAAAACCAATAAGTTCATTGGTAATGAAATAGCCAATAATTCATAAAATAACAGTCAATTTAAATCTATTTAGCCGGATAGGAAAAATATCTATTCTTTTTTGTCCTATTTTGACGAGGAACTATAATAGATGGTGCAACATGATAATCATCCTGAACTCTTGTCTGTTGGATTTCTGGGTTGTTTTCCAGATGAGTTGCAAGATGGTCAATCGATTCATTTTTTCCAACAACAAAATCATCACATACTTCTATGGCATCTTCATGTTCACTGTCAGTTGCATCCTTCAAAGAGTTTGATTGTCGCAAATCCTATTAAACAACATAATTTAGTTAATTAAATTACCACAACATTGATACTTAAATGTTTTATTATGTCATCTAATACTATAATAAACTTACCTCGTTTCATGCTCAATGACCAATTTCTCCCCGATCTATCATATGTTGTCAGAGGCCTTGGGAACCATGCATTAAAGCATATTTCAGATCTTCATCTGAAGCTTCCTTTCGAAATTGGTGAACCTAAGTGTACAAAGACATTTTAATTTATCAAGTATCATTTTTCATCTAATACATTCAAGTCATCAAAAAAAAGAAAAATTATTCACTTACCAAGCTCCCACAAATACTATTATACCCACCCGACCCCAATTTATGGGACCCAATACTTGACAACCTAGCTTGGGTAGCCTTTTTTGTATCTCGAAGGCGTCTTTTACCTCCTTCTCGTGCAGATGGCATGTAGTTTGGATTTTTTAAGGACTTTCTCTTGAATTTTGCATCTTTGATAAGCTCATCCCATGTTGTTTGGTTAGTGATCCAAGCTGGTCGGTGATATCTCAGGTCATTTTTTAGCCTATGGACTGAATTCTCCTTTATGACTTGGACAACATGTGAATTGTAGATGGCCATGTGGAATGATAAATCCAACTGAAGTACACTTGTGAACTTAAGTAGGTAGATATTGCATATAACAATTCTCAATAGGATGGGTTTTTTTGCCATATGATATGCAAGGATGTACACAAACACTGGAGGAAAGACAATCAAAACAAGTATGAGTATGATGATTTCTGGATTAGAAATAAATGAGTAATAGATTGACTATCACATACATAACCCCTAGAAATAAAGTGAATTAGTAGTGGAATGGTGTGGAACATGAAAACCAAAAAGACTAGTATACCCTTGACGGACATGACAAACATATGCTTATTGGGTTTCAATGTTCCCCATATTTGTATGACAGATGAATGTTTCACAATAGCAGTTTGAACATGTGGATGATTCATGAAATATTGGTCAATGTAAATTAACATTGAAACTGTGCAGCCAATCCAAAAAAACATATCCCATAAATATACCATTGTTGGCTGGGTTTTTTTAGTTTGCATGTTGATGGAGCAACAACTTATAATACACACAGATATTATGTAAGACCTTACCAAACATCAAATTGGAGAGTTATAAGTGATATTGGGGATTACTCATTGGGTCGTGAGATATACTCGACACCAGATTTAGAAACATATATCTCACTAGAATGTTTCTTTTGCATTCTTCTCTATAAAATCAGTACTTTTACAAAAATCAGAAAAGAATTTTGCTTCGCATTTTATGAGGTATTTTCCTTCCATAGAGCAAGTCGCAATTTCTAGAAAAATCAAAAAAGCAAATAATTTCTTATCTAAATTCCATTAACCCTACATAAATCATTTGTATACAATAAATGGTAAATGATAGGCATTTTAAAATTGACATTAGGAAAGAATAAATAAACACAGAGAATGACTAATTCCACTCTACCCTGAGAAACCAAGGTGAATATCCTCACCGAAATACCTAGTTGATGGTGTCTACACTGTCACAAGACAGTGAGCATGGGTTTTAAGAATAATTTTTGTATGACTCAATTCTTAAGAGGTTTTCTCTACTTAACACTTGCAAAGATCCACTAGAACCCTGCAAAATGCTTTCCCAGTCACTTCATGCATTTTTACACGTGAAAATAAAGAAAAATCAGAAGAAACATGCAAGGAAATAGTGTTCTATAGGACTGTCTATAAAAATATGAGATAGAAGATGTTAAACTAACCAAAAAACATGGATTCCATATTAAAACCTCATTATTTCATTTATTTTACTTGAAAATATCCTCCAATATTGGGAATACATGGAAAGTATGAGAAATCTTAATCTTCTTAGGTCAATATACAAAATTATGACAGTCTCGACAGATTTTTTAGAAAATTTCCTTAAATTTTTAGTCTTCTCTATTAGAACCCTGCTCTGTTTTTCCTTCTCAGACCTTCTTCTTCACCCTCCATTTAATTCTCAATCCTTTTCCTATTCTCTCCTCCAAATATAAGTAGTTACATCTTAACTCTAGTCATATTTTTCCATGCTAAGATGTTCTGTGGTTGAGATTAACATGTGTAAGAGGAAGGATCATAAGTTACCAATATTGATAGACATGTAATTAGACCTCATTAAACTCCCACATGAGTTTCAAGCTTTAACATGAAGTCTCAAACAAGGAAAAGGCCTAAAACTACACAAGAAAATTTAAATTTTCAGTGTCATCTTTGTAAACATTCCAAGACACAAGTGAGCAATTCATAACATAATTCATTGAAGTTATAAAGATTCATCATTCAACATGGTTACAATTTCAATGTTTCATATATAAGTGATTATAATAAAGATTCTAGAATATGTCATCTAGAGTTTCTTCATAATCATCTATCACGCATCCATGTTTCAAAAATTATTGTTGTAACCTTCTTCATTATATTCATTTGATTGAGGATTCCAATGGAAAATTTTATTCTAAGGAGTAGTAAGACACCGATTCAAAACCTGTTTTCTAGCCTGGCATTTATTGGTTTCTATTAGATTCTTCCTACTTTCTTTGGATTATTATTCTAACCCAAACTATTTTTAGTCTTGTTTAATGTGTGTCCTTGTTAGTATATTTTTAATGTTATAAAACTTTACAGCTGAGCACAATAACTTATTCAAATACGATAGATTTTTGTGATAATAAAGAGGTGTAAAGGTTGTTGTTAGAAGATGATGTAGCTCTTGCAGAAGTGAAACAAGGTCTCTCTATTTGTGGATGCCAATGATCAATGTGCTTTTATAGATGTGTTCTCAAAAAGGGTCATGATCATTCTCTATTAGACCATTGTTGCATGGGTGACCATAGATGTACTGAAAGTTGCAGCTATTGTACCTAAGAAGGAACATATTCAGATGGATTTGAGAACTTAAGCTTGTACATGGATTTGGCAAGGCATGAAGGCTCTCACAAATGCAAAGAAAAAAATCACGTGTGCGGAGAGATTTTTCCTTTGTTTGAAATGTTCTCACATTGTAATAAGTTGTGCTCTCTGAGGCCTGAATACTCTGGCCAGCATATGTGCAATTCCCCCTAATATATCTGCAAGATGACATGTTCATATCTAGAATGCAACAATCCCTATTTCAACAAATCCTTCAGATATATGATTATGGTCCATAGATTTTTATACCCAACTACTCCCTAAAATAATCCACTCCATCACTTGGATGCTTGGTCTGGGGGGCTCTCTGTTTGTTCACTCAGCATTAGGAGTTGTTTTTTTCACACCATGCCAACTTCTTCTTGTTTCTCAATGCAAATACCCATGTCCATTTATATGTAATTCCCCCCAGTAGACATACCATTAGGTAAAGCTACATGTTATTGTGCTTACATGCCCAATGCTTTCTGTATGGAAGCCTCTTATTCCTCATTCAACTCGGTGAATTCTGTTGTTGTTATTACCCCCCTCACCAAAAATAAGAGGGTGTTTAGGTTATTTTCATAAACAATAACCCAGGAAGGATTTCCACTTGCAGTAGAGGATGAAGAAGAAGAGGAGGTTCAATTCTCGAATCAGATTTACCCCCTACAGAAGATAACCAAGAGACATAACTTCTTGCTAAGTCAGAACCTCCTGCTGGCACTAAAGTGTATGTGGGAAATCAGCCTTATAGTTGTGATAGTGCTGAACTGGCTGGATTAATACCGACATATGGCAGTGCAGAGATGGTAGAGGTAATTTCCATTACTTACAGTCCTAAATTCTTGCAGTATGTCTTATTTGGCCATAAAAATTGTTTTTGTTTTTTCAAAATTCTATGTTGGAGTCACTTTAGGTAACCCATGACAAGGATGTATACTAAATTAGATTGTAAATTATAGTTCCTTGTACAGACAATCCTTTAGAAGCATAGGAAGTCAGGTAGAATAGTTATTTCTAAAATTATACATTTGTATAACTTAAAATTTTGAAGGCATAGGTTTTTTATTAAATTCCCAGCCACAACGCCAACCTGACTTATAAGATTCCATTGGGGAAACAAGGAATATGTTGAGAACTAAAACTTTCCTATTTACTTATGTTCACTTTTATGCGGGGACATGGCCCCCTATTTCCTTGCAGTTCTAGTTGTCAAGGACGTTTTGGGGAAATGGGAATGAAAACAAAATGTCCCTATGCACCCATCAAGGTTGTGTCTGGAATCAAGTCTAGATCACGAAGAGCATCAGTGCCATGAAAGATCAAAATAGTCTTTGACCATTATGTATTTTTAGAGAACTCTCTTTGTGAAAATCAAAACATCCTTTGACCATTATGTCCACTCCACTTCTAACACATATCATGTGTTGGTGTAGGTTGGGGAAGTGAAACATGAATGAGAGGGAGAGCATTACTATGCTAAACATATTTTTTGCAATGACGGTGAAGGCCTCTTATCTAATTTAGGATTGTCACCGACAGAAAAGGTGAATGGATCCAAACTTGTTGTGATTTCTCGAGATAGGGAGGATCTGAGTAAGATACGCCCGAATATGTATTTCATCCATATGAAGAGTTTATCAGTGAAAGATAACTAGAAATTATTTGAGAGGTATACATTTGGAAGCATTGAATCACCTCTCCACCCAAAGGTATCTGAGGCTGCTAGTAAAATAGTGAAAAATTTCCATGGGAATCCTTTCGCTCTAAAGGCATATGGTGCTGCCATGGCTGGTAAAGGGGAGTATCGACAGTGGGCACTAGCTTTCAAAGACCAAGATACTAGATTATCTAGCCAATGCAAAGTCCTACCTATTATAGTTGAACAAAGTGATCATTTTGCATATATTCATGAAACCTTGAATTGTGCAGGATATTTATCCATTAGGAGTCTCCAGCAAAAACATTGTGGGTACTGTGTTGCATTTTTTTAGTGGTGGTAACAAAAAAGCAAAGAACTTATCTGGGTAGTATGGATATGAAGTAGGTCTCTGTTGTGGCCAAAGGTGGAGTCAAAATGCAAAGTGTGTGTGTGAGTTGAGTTTTTCCAGTCCTGTAGGGGATTAAATTCCTGAATTTGTTAGTTCCTGAGTTAAATAAGAATTTATACGTTAGTTCTGAGTTAAATATATTTGTTAAGTGGATTAATTGCAGATTATATACGAAGAAAAGGGGTATGTGCTTAGAGTCTCATGCAAGGAAAATAAAAGTGGATAAAGTTAAATTAATTGATATCTTAAAATATTAGATATGGTAACAATAATTTTCTATGAAGTGTGGATCTGATAATAATTCTCATAGAGTTTTACATACATGCGCAGGCACTAGGAGTAGCCTCAATACCGAACATTCTAGGGTGGATCACCATATCTTTTGCAAAGGCAAGTAGTTCTTCCATTAATGAAATTATGCATTATTTAGGAAATGATTAAGATGACTAATAATCATAGAAATATGACTTGTATGTTTCTAAGTTCAGTCTCTAACCTTCTGCAATAACCCAACATATAAAAAGAACAAATGCCATTCTTTTGATTTGACTGTTGCTCTTTAGATACATGATTCTTCACTGTTGTACATGGGTAGGTCATTGACAGGCTTGGGAATCGGAATCATCTCATTCATTATAAGTTCACTAATTATCTTAGGAATCTTGGTGATTGAATGAGGACAGGGGTACTCCAACTTCCATTTTTCTGATGACACTAATTATCTCAAGTCTCGTCTAGAGTGAAATCTGAAAAGTACTACAATAGAGAATAAACATCTATCTAAAGGCCTATGGACAGTGAATTAACAAGAATAAGTTTAATGTCATCTTTGTCAACATTCCAAGACACAAGTGAGAAATTCTTAACATCTTGGGATTCTAAGGAGGACAATTACCATTGGAATAATTATGGAAACCTCTACAAATTAATATGAGACACAAAAGGATTTAAGTTATGATAACCCAATTACAATACGAGTTGATCAATTGGACCCACAGGAAACAATATTTGCTGATCATATCAAACTTATGTTTGGCAGGATTGGGTGGTAGAATTCTCTGGCAGCTTGGTAATATTTCTCACCTGCAATTCTTAGATGTTTCTATAGAGAGGGTCACGTATTATGGAAGTCTTATTCAAGGATATGGAAGATATAGTTCCAGTTTAGAATGGACACAAAAGATGCGGGAACTAGAATATTTGTCACTCAGAGGTGTGGTGTTGAAGTTGACAAGTGACCAGTTGGAAGAACTACTCTCCCATATCCATAATCTACACCACCCAAACCTTACAGAGTGCATGTTGTCATTAGGACACATCCCCAATGCTATCCAAAATCTCACTTTCCTCTCCCATCTTCTTTTAAGTAGGAACTCTTTAGGATCCACAATGCCTTCATGGTTGGGAATTTAATATGACTAGTTTAGTGTCACTAGGGTTGGATACAAGTGGCTCATTTCTCCCAAGTTTATTTGGCCTTCCTCTTTTGAAAGAGCTTTGGATGGACTACAGTAGGGGATGGAGATGAAATATAAGTGAAATTTTATGTGGGGAATGGCCCTAACTCACCGCATTTTCAGTTTCATTTTCCAATCTAACAGGATGTATTGACAAGCCAATTGCAACCATATATTTAACATGTAACAACTCATGGTGGAAATTTTCCCATGCAACAAATGCAAATAATGTTACCCCAATAACTAGGTGAGGAACGATATACACTTATTTCTTTGAAACCAGATTATGAAATGGCTCCCCACCCCGTTTGCATAGTATCACTACCTCTATAGATGAAATAACCCATATAATCTCAATGAAAAGAATTTAATTTGTTTATTAATTCATGGTACCTCTACATTACTTAAACAGTGAGAAAGGAAAATGTACTTTTAGTTGATTCCTCTACACCATGATTACTAAAACTTCCTCCTCTTCTGAATTAGATGGTGATTTTTACACTGTGGAATATCTGTGATTAAGGGTAGTGGGTTTTTATCCTATTTATCTATGTGATAGATAGATGATGAGAAAATTAACCCGCCAACAAATCTGTGAGTTGGCTCTGGCTCTAGGGATATAGGCTCGAGGATCCCATACCATACTCTATGGGTAGGGTATAGGCTCCAAAAAAACCAACAACCTTTGAATAACAAGCTCCAACTCCACACGAAATCTCAAGTAATAAAATTTCCTGCCTGCAAATCGATTGAAGGTATCTACCTACCGGTTCTGTAGGTATTGGAAAAGGAAAGAAGCTATTCATAGATATTTGGACATATATGAGCCTTTGTAGAAGTTATTTATGAGATCAAATCTCAGGTGGCCTTCAATAATTTGTACAAGGATTTGAAGGGGATTGAGGAAAAGTTTGCGAGGGTCTGTGACAAGGGGAAAGAGAGAGAGAGAGATGGAGATGACTTCACATATTTGGCACATTTTGAGGCAATGGCTTCACTGGTTCAACAAAGAGACGATGAAAAATGATATATACTAATCAAGCTTTATGATTTGGGCACAATAATACCCCTATTTCTGACATGTGCGTCAATGAGAGCCTTCATGACATGGGGTTTCATCTATTTCCCATACAATGCTTTACATATCCCAAGGGCGCAATGCATGGCCTCCTCGAAGGGGCCCTAGGTGTTTAAGTTTAACCACATCTTAACCTTCTTCAACTTATCTAGCATGGCAGTGGCAACACAGAGTATAGTCTCATCCCAAGGAAAAGCAGAGGTAACATCATCAATAACAGTCTCAAACAAATAATTCTATGCAACATGCTAAAGACATTAGAAAGATTCAGTTTTTAACCCGAGAACCAATAAATATAGATACAAATGCAAACCCATGAAAATGCAAATAGAGAGAAAACGCAGACCCATGAACCAAAAGAGGGCAAAAAAATGGATTTCATGGGGATACCTGCTCGGCTTCTAATACCCGCACCTTTCCCAGCTTGCTCACCTGGAATGAAACCTGCATCGACAATATTTGATCCGCGGTTTTCCATATTGTACACGACCATCTACCACATTAATTGTTGCCTTTCCCGCTTACAAACCACCACATTTCCCGCTTATAATTAGCCACCTCAATATAAGATCATGGAATTTTTTTAATAGGGTAATTATTAGAGACAAAAATATGAGGAGGGTGTTAATTAGAGACAAAATTATATTTTTGTCTCTAAATATTGTCTCAAAACACCCCCCCTTGTAGTAGTGTCTCTACTGATTTTCCTGATAAGAGAAGGCTCTTTGCAGCATACCATATCTGTAGTGCCTCATTGCAATGCTTAATTCTGAGGTGAACTTATTGTTGCCCCCATTGCTTTCCTCCCACGTTGGTTTATAGATGTGACAGGCTAGACATGAGGAGATGTAGACTATATTTTTTTAATTCTTTTTGGTAGTGGTTGAAGCGCATTTTTCTCCCTGGTTAGTTGGCGATGGGTGAAATTCTTGTCACTTCTTAAATGAACTTATTGTTACCTGTTTGGCGTGAGACAGTGGGAGTCGGTGGAGCCTTGACTTCCTTCACCAGGATCTTATTTTGATTTCCTTCTTTAATGCGTTGGGTGCGTCTTTCTTGAGCTGCAGGCATTGATGGAGGGAAAAACGTGTTCGAAGTGTTGTTTTGGTCCTTTTGCGCAGTGTTGTTCCTGTCCCTGCCACGGACCTTCTCTGTCATGGCGTCTTCTTCCTGTCTCTACCTTGCTGCGATTTTCCTTCCTTCCTGTGCACGTGGGTGTTGATGGAGCTTCAGGCTGGGGGAGCAGGCGTGTTACCTCCACTTTCTTGGGCACTGCGAGGTGTGTTCTTGCCGGATATCCACAACAGCGACCTGCAACAGTGCTTAACCTGGTAGCAGGCACGTTACAGAAAGTAGAAGCCTTTTTGAGCGCCTCCAACAAGCAGGTTGTCCAACTATGTTGTTATCTATTCAGTATCGACTGCATCCTCAAATTCAAGATTCTCCTTCAAGATAGTTTATCAAAATCGACTTTGTGACAGTGAGAGTGTTACCAGGAGACCTGATGAAATGTATTTGCAAAGATTCTCTACTGAGACCTTACTTGTTTTATTGTGCAATAATATTGCGTGAGCCCCTAGCATATGCAGTGCCTGAAAACTCCATTGACGGCTGTTCCCGCTGGCGATTGGTTCTGTCCCGACTGCTCCATCACTACCAATGGGGACGGTGTTCAATCTTCTTGTGTCGGGGCTTCTGATGGGGATGATTTGATAAGTCAGATCAGAGCAATACAAGCTGACCCAAATCTTAGTGAGGATGAG
Organism: Taxus wallichiana var. yunnanensis; assembly: GCA_018340775.1. Classification (NCBI taxonomy): domain Eukaryota; kingdom Viridiplantae; phylum Streptophyta; class Pinopsida; order Cupressales; family Taxaceae; genus Taxus; species Taxus wallichiana. The sequence continues at coordinate 481,232,793 of CM031243.1, forward strand.
AAGGCCAAGAAAAGGCAGGCTCTCATGGCGAGGGGTGAAAGGAAAGAGAAGGTACAGGAAGGAGATCGATGAAGGATAGAGGAATTAAAAAGAAACTTGGATGTAGTTGGATTAAAGGAAATAAAATGGTGCATGTTTTTGTGTAGGTGACAGATCACACCCTCAGGCACAGGAGATCTATGCAATGTTGGAGAAAATGTCTTGGGAGATGAAGGTAGCAGGATTCTGTTAATTGGAGGAATAGGATACACTGGTCGCCATGTAGCAAAGGCCAACATTGATCTTGGCCACCCCACTTATCTTCTTGTAAGACAGTCCATAGCTTCAAATCCTCAGAAGGCCGAACTTCTTGAATCCTTCAAGGCCTCAGGTGCTAATATAGTCCATGGATCTCTGGAAGATCATGCAAGTCTTGTGGAGACAATCAAAAGTGGATGTGGTCATCTCCATAGTGGGAGGGACGCAGATAATGGATCAGCTTAACATTATCAAGGAAATCAAAGAGGCTTCTGGAGTGGCATCATATGGGAATTTCGGCACTGGCAGAAGAACTAAAAGAAATCCACGCACTTTCATTAAAGAAGGCAGTAACTCCACAGCAGTGGCAAGAGCAACACGCTCAATAAAAGCATCTAGCTTTGTACTGCAATGGGAAATGTTCTAGTCATCATAGCTATTTTACGATGTAACTCATGGAAGAGAATCTCATAGGTGTGGATCTGTATTATATCAGAATATTCTTGAAGCACAATTTGCTTTGCAATTTTATGAGCTTCTTCAAATGAGTCACTAAGTTGGCGGGCATAAGGGTTTATTGGAATTATCACACCTTACAAGCTAGAGCTGAAACGTTTGCACACCGAGAGTTTGATGTTGTCCTCAAATCTGATGAAGGAAACGGTTTATTTATCATTACGGTAGATGCCTCTCGAGCCGGGAGCGTGAGGTAATCTTTATGTCTTGTGTTTGAGCTACAAATCATGGGTTTGGCTTTGTAGCTGATATTCGCCGCATGAATGTGGCACTAGCACGAGCTCGCAGAGCACTTTGGGCTAAGGGAAAAATAGCTGCATTGAAGCAATCTAGTGACTGGTCAGCCTTATTGAGGATGCTAAGTCTAGGGACTGTTTTATGGATATGGACAACTCGACTGACATGTTGGCTGGTGGATTGATCTACGGGCTAATTTGGAGCGGTGTTCGGAGGATTTTGGATCTACTTCTGAGAAACCCAGGGATGCATGGCCGTTAAAAGAGTTTGGACCTTCAGCAGGCTGAAGAAGAGAAGTTGTGCACATTGTGTTGTTTGTTGCCCGATCCTTGGTCAACATGCTTGTTGGATTGGAAGAATTCTAATCAGGCATGTTAAATCTACTCCTTGTAATAGTTTTCTACTTTCTTTCAGTATCTTGAAATGAATATTCTTTCCCCTTGAATGGCGCCTAGACAAATGTTTTCGTGGTTGTTTAAATCACTGCCTGATTGTGTTGGTTGTTCCTTTAAATCTCGTTCCATATTCGCTGGTTTTTCTTGGAATGTTCTCTTCCTCTCTTATAGCTTACTCTATTTTCATATTTGTCTAAATGGGCTACTGCAATATTGAGTGATGCAGTCTAGTTCGTAGGGAAGGAAACATTATTGAGTTTTGTTTGCTTATTTGACTCTCTTTTAAAAGAATTTTGTGATGGTATTTATAATTGAAGGTTACTAAATGGAAGGTTAAGCCTACATATCTCTTTTTGGTTGAATAAATACGTATTTCCTGTTTAGGGCTCTCCTATTTTGCTAAAAGGTACATTAATAGTGACATTGTGTTCTAAAACTTGTTTAAGCTTGTGGGCATTCCTTACTTTCTGTTTAATTAGAAAATGGCATTTGGGGCCTTGTTTTAGAACTGTACATGGTTGACTTTTGTACCCAGTTCTAGAGAAGGAATAACCTGACATCTATTTTGGCCTCTACGTGTTGAGAGAATTACTATACCTACTTCTGGTGCAAACTCTTGTTTGATTAAAGTAAGGGGAAACATTGTAAGTTTAATTGAATGAAATCTCTACAATTTTTATTAAGGGTCGCAAGCAAGCTATTAATAGCTGGACTGAAACAAAAGTTGTAGGTGAATCCATGGTATTGGACTCGTGAACTCGTTTCCTGTTAGATGACAGCTGATTTCAGTGATAATATAATAGGTGGCTGTTATATTTATCTGTTTGATATTTGCTAGACTTTTCCTTGATAAGCCCACATGGATCGGGTAAAATTTCCATCTTCTATACCATTGGCAAGGAGTTCATAGAACTTCTAGGCCTGACTGCACTGCGTAACCTTCCTGATGGATATGTGCGTTGGTTCTTATTTTGTGCTTGTACGCGTGGTAAGGTCTTTTGAGTCTGGGGCATCGCTGGTGTATTACCCACCGTGTATCGAATCCCTTTGTTTTTGAACTCGAATATCTTATACTTCAAACTTGGTTACTAAAAGTCCCATTTTGTGGCTTTGTTAAGGAAATCAATTTTTTTATTTTTATTTTAAAATACTTATTGACATTGTCGGAAATATATAAAAATTATTAACGAATTTTGGGTTTAGCCTTTCCTTATTTTATGTAGAGAAGTTGACGATTAGGATAAGGTTTGTCGGTAGAATAATGGCCCTTGTTGTGTCTCATTTGTATGCTTTTGGAAGAGTGGATTTGTTTTGTTAACTAGTACTACGTTTAAGAAATCCTATAAGGAGGTAGTGGTAAACTCCTTGGTTAAAACTGAAACTATAGTTGTTTTCTTTTAAGGGCATCAAACCCATAATACTATGAAGCCTTCCCCTTGGGAGAATTGGATAACGTCGTTTTGCTTCGCGCCTACGATCATAATTAGTATGTTTTGTCTTCTCTTGGACCCCTTTAGTTGGATGGAGTAAGTTTTGGATTCCAATCACGTAATCCATAGGATTACATGAAGGAGATATCAACACTCTTGACCTTCTTGTTCCTAACCCATAAGGTCTTGCCTTGATTTATGTGATTTTGTTCTTACTGGTATTTTGACTTCTCCTTGCTGGATGGTTTAGATTTCTTTCTCATGCGAATAATTTTGGAGTTGTGGGTTGTGTTTTAATCCATTTTTGAATTAGAACTTTCCTTTCTTGATATTGTTAAATGTTAGCTTCTTCATTCTGATGTGTAGCCTTAACATGCTCGGTTCTCGTGAACCGATTCTAGCTAGTATTTGTGCGAGATGGATTATGCGAGTAGATTAAAGGAAAGAGTTGTAAAGGTTTCATCGGTGCAACTTATGAAGTTCTTTTAAAAAGTGTTCTATGTGTTGTAAATTGTGTAACATTGATTGCAAAGAGTTTATATGACCTCTTGCTTGGAATTGTTCGAAAATTCGTGAAGAAGTTGTTCTGTATTTTTTTGTAATTTGGCTAGTAACTCTTCTTAGTGAGAAATATTATTCAATCTTTTCACTGGCATAAGCATTGTAAAACTTTGATCTTGAGAATTAAGAGTTAATTTAAATCTTTCTAAGACTTTGTATTGATGTGTTATATGTAAGCTTTAATGGGGTGGGTTTTCCTTACAGAAGTTACCTAAAAGTTTTGTTCAAAGAAATATGTTGTGGTTTAGATCCCCTTGAAAACAAACAATGCCTTAAGTAATCAAGAGTGAGACTATCCTTGCAAAGTGATTTTATATAGCGTGTTATCCCTAACTGAACTAGTAAAAACTACTCTTTTGGTGAACGCTTAAAACAAGCTTAAAGGAAAACAATGGTTAGTTTCTAATAAGATTTAACAAGTAAGAGAAGAAAATTTAGAAACCACTCAATTTATCTCTCAGCCTATTTAAAAGTAAGTAGCTTCCTCTTGATAAGCTCTTTCAGTGAAGCCTAAGTAAGAGCGTTAATAATTACGTATAAAACCTCAAGTTCCAATTAAACCTCAGTAAGAACTAATGATGTCTCAAGGATGAACTCAATTGACCTTCTTCCTTTAACTTTATCCAAGGTACCTTGTAATTTTCTCGTAAGTTGTTGAACGTGAACCGATGTTGTCATAAGGGCATGAACGAGTTCTAGTTACGTAAGCGTGAATAGATGGCCTTAAGGAATTAAATTACCATCTTTATCAAATAAATATATATATAAAAAATAATGGTTATAAAGGAGAAGACTTTAAGTGAACTACTCTACAATGTATATGAACATAATTCAGTTGGTAAGATGAATTTGTGCGAATCATATATTGAATCCTTCCAAAAAACTTAAGTCATGGGCTAAAGGGTGTCTTATCAAAATAAATAACCTCCAATCATTTCTTCTTGGGCTTGCCCTAGCTTGTGAGAGTGTCATGTGGTTGGGCTTCCACATGTTGTTTTGTCAAAAAAAAAAAAAAAGTATATTGTCCTTGATAGGTGTGAACGCGTTTCCGTGCTACCTTTATGGCCATCCTTTTATCGAGTTGTTCACGAGTTAGTTGTATCCTTGGTGATGACATGTTGCGTCATGTTATGTGTCAAGCAAGACAAGTCAAAAAAAAATCATCCTGCCTTTTTAATTGTGTTGTTCGTGTGTGTGATTTTTGGGTTGTTACACTTGGTATCGAGCATAGGTTCATGCTCGAACCTATGGGCCGGATTGGTGTTGTATGGTGATGTTACATGGTGGTGGTTGTGTTAGATGATGATATCTTTATGCATGATGATGATGATTTATATTGGAAGAGTAATGTGCTTTAAGTGTGATATGATCCATGTCGTAATTGTGATTTTGTGAACTCACATGATGTGTATGTCACTTTGTGCGTGTTGGTAATCATATTAATATGTTGGGGATGGAGTATTCTCTCTCCTTCTTGTGGATTCTATGAAGTGTTCACGTGGGAATTGTTGTTTGTGATGTGTGAAAAGAATTCTAATGTGGATGACGGAGTGTTGGAACATTGTGACATATTATGATATGTGAGTGTATCAATGTGTTGTATGACTAATTGATGTTAAAGAAATGAGTTGTATCATGATGTTTTTACCATGTTTTGGAGAAATGTGTATACCACCTTGTTATGTAGCAATGGATGTTATGTTGTGATGTACTATGTTCATCATATGTATGAATTGTGCAAATATGTAATTCTTCATGTTGTGATTTGGGGTCATACGGTGAGTGTATGAACCTATCATATGGTGATTGCACTTTGGGTGCGAGAATGTGGTAAAGTGGTGTGTTACACCCGGTGAATGTATGATTGTGATCTACCTTGTATATGTACCACCTTTGTGTTAGTGATGTAGTTACATATTATGTTGTGAACCTTACGCTAACCGACCCTAAAGGGAATCGGTAAAGTGTGTGTTTAGAGTGAGGAAAGGTGTACACTTGACCAATCAATAGAGCCAACCTTAGGCTTAGTAGATGGTGGACCGTGCCCCTCTCTCTCTCTCTTTATGTGGTTGTTTATGGGTACAACCTTAGTGTATCTATGACTATGTTTAGCCTTGTAGAAGTGGTGGCGGGATGATTCAGACAGAGGTGATGAAATTGTACTATTGATGTTTTATTTTGCAAGTTGAGGCTTGATGTTAAAGTGCTTTTGACTCGTTGAGTACCCCTTTGGTGGATAGATAAGGCCACATAGTTATCATAATGTGAAATTATTATGAGTTGATTTTATTCATAAATTGAGCTTTTTACTTTATTTTGTAAGGACCAAAGACTTTTCTTGATTGCCATGCTTTACAATTTTGGGCATTTCCTTGGTTTGTGGCACTAACATGGGGATTTTGATACTAACTATGGCTATTTGGCCATTTATTTTGCTTGATTTTGGGTCTTCTTTTAAATTTGGAATTTTTACCACCTTGCCCAAGGCTTGTACTTTGCCACTTGGCATTTGGATTGGATTGTTGTGTTGGTTCTATTATCGTGATGTGTGGAATAGGGTCATGGGATGCACCATGGAATGGTTGGACCTATGGACCCGCTTCGTTGTATAGGGGTACACCCCAAGGAGTACAAATAACTAGCGGGTTGTTGAACCACGCGTTATTATGTCACTTGGGTTAGGAGTGTTCGAACTCTATGTGTCTTGGACCATAAAGTCAACCGGCCTCCTTGAGGGAGGCATAAGAGTTTGAGGGAGGCATAAGAGACTTGAGGGAGGCATAAGAGTTTGAGGGAGGCATAAGAGTTCGAGGGAGGCATAAAAATTTGAGGGAGGCTTATGATATTTTTCTGTATGGTTGATGTTTGGGATATATGTTGATTTATTGTGATGTTTGGTAGTGGTCTTTTGATGTATGTGTTACTCATGTCAGATGGATATGTGTTGTGATGTTGTGGATATGTCATTGATTCCCTTGTGGACACTATGTACCTATAGCATGGTTTGGTGTTATGTGAATTTTTCATTGATGCAAATTGAGGAAATGTCTGGTGGATTGTAGTACTCTTTTGGTTGAGTATTTTGTATGTCAATCTTTGATGTGTGACAAGTACTATGTTATGTGGACTGTGCCTATTCTATTCCGTATTTGAGTAACCTTTTGTGGTGTAATACAATCTTGAAGTATATACTTGTGTGCTTGTGAATCTGTGGTGTCTTGTGAACCTATAGGGTGTTGTGTTAGCAGTTCATGTTGGGCACCCACAATAAGGAATAAACCAAAACTCTTCAATGATGAAATTTTAAAAGAAATTAAACTAAGAATAGTGCTAATGGAAAGAGACAAATGAAATGATGAACAAGAAAGAACTGCCAATCTCCACAGAACATTGAAAGTTAAAATTTCTGCCAAATGTTCCTAAGGCTACCCTGTGGCCGTGCTTTAATCAACTAAAATTTTAAACCATAAAGTGTACTTTCTCCTTTACCTGTTCTTGGTTGCGAACCATTTCTTTTCCGCTGTGTTATGTCGCATCGAGGACGATGCTTTTCTTAAGGGGAGGAGAATGTAGTGCCTCGTTGCAATGCTTAATTCTGAGGTGAACTTATTGTTGCCCCATTGCTTTCCTCCCACATTGGTTTATAGATGTGACGCCAGCTAGACATGAGGAGATGTAGACTCGTATTTTTAAAATTCTTTTTGGTAGTGGTTGAAGCACATTTTTCTCCTGGTTAGGTTAGGCGGATGGGTGACATTCTTGTCACTTCTTAAATGAACTTATTATTACCTATTTGGCGTGAGATAGTGGGAGTCGGTGGAGCCTTGACTTCCTTCACGGGATCTTATTTTGATTTCCTTCTTTAATGCATTGGGCACGTCTTTCTTGAGCTGTGCAGCCATGGAGAGGAAAAATGTTTTGAAGTGTTGTTTTGGTCCTTTTATGCGGTTGTTCTGTCCCCTGCCACGGACCTTCTCTGTCATGGCGTCTTCTTCCTGTCTCTGCCTTGATGCGATTTTCCTTCCTTCCTGTGCGTGTGGGTGTTGATGGAGCTTGGTGGGAGCAGGGCATGTTACCTCCACTTTCTTGGGCGCCGAGGTGTGTTCTTGCCAGATATCCACAACAACGACTGCAATGATGCTTAACACAGTGGCAGCAGCACATTACATAAAGTAGAAACCTTTTTTAGCGCCTCCAACAAGCAGGTTGTCCAACTATGTAGTTATCTATTCAAGATCATTGCGCATCCTCAAATTCAAGATTCTCCTTCAAGATAGTTTATCAAAATTGACTTTGTGATAGTGAGAGTGTTACGAGAGACCATGAAATGTATTTGCAAAGATTCTCTACTGAGACCTTACTTGTTTTACTGTGCAATAGCTGCGTGAGCCCCTGGCATATGCAGTGCCTGAAAACTCCATTGACGGCTGTTCCCGCTGGCGATTGGTTCTGTCCCGACTGCTCCATCACTACCAATGGGGACGGTGTCAATCTTCTTGTGTCGGGGCTTCTGATGGGGATGATTTGATAAGTCACAAGATCATACAATCTGGCTGACCCAAATCTTAGTGAGGATGAGAAGGCCAAGAAAAGGTAGGCTCTCATGGCGAGGGGGAAAAGGAAAGAGAGGGTACAGGAAGGAGATCGATGAAGGATAGAGGAATTAAAAAGAAACTTGGATGTAGTTGGATTAAAGGAAATAAAATGGTGCATGCTTTTGTGTAGGTGACAGATCACACCCTCGGGCACAGGAGATCTATGCAATGTTGGAGAAAATGTCTTGGGAGATGAAGGTAGCGGATTACATTGGTGGAGGAATAGGATACACTTTGGTCGCCATGTAGCAAAGGCCAACATTGATCTTGGCCACCCCACTTATTTTCTTGTAAGGCAGTCCATAGCTTCAAATCCTCGGAAGGCCGAACTTCTTGAATCCTTGAAGGCCTCGAAGCTAATATAGTCCATGGATCTCACGGAAGATCATGCAAGTCTTGTGGAGACAATAAAAAGTGGATGTGGTCATCTCCACGGTGGGAGGGACGAGATAATGGATCAGCTTAACATTATCAAGGAAATCAAAGAGGCTGCTTTGGAGCGGCATCATATGGTAATTTCGGCACTTTGCGAAAGAACTAAAAGAAATCCACGCACTTTCATTAAAGAAGGCAAGAACTCCACAGTGAGAGCAAGAGAAACACGCTCATAAAAGCATCTAGCTATGTATGCTAATGGGAAATGTTCCATCATCATAGCTATTTTACGATGTAACTCATGGAAGAGAATCTCATAGGCGTGGATCTCATGTATTATATCGTGAGTATTCTTGAAGCACAATTTGTTTTGCAATTTTATGAGCTTCTTCAGCGAGTCACTAAGTTGGTAGGCATAAGGGTTTTGTTGGAATTATCACACCTTACAAGCTATAGCTGAAATGTTTGCACCGAGAGTTTAATGTTGTCCTCAAATCGATGAATGAAAAGGTTTATTTATCATTACGGTAGATGCCTCTCGAGCCGGGAGTGTGAGGTAATCTTTATGTCTTGTGTCCGAGCTACAAATCATGGGGTTGGCTTTGTAGCTGATATTTACCACATGAATTTGGCACTAGCACGAGCTCGAGCAGCACTATGGGCTAAGGGAAAAATAGCTGCATTGAAGCAATCTAGTATAGTGGTTAGCCTTATTGAGGATGCTAAGTCTAGGGACTGCTTTTATGGATATGGACAACTCGATGACATGTTGGCTGGTGGATTGATCTACGGGGTAATTTGGAGTGGTGTTCGGAGGATTTTGATCTACTTCGAGAAACCCGGGGATGCATGGCCGTTAATAGATTTTGGACCTTGATGAGGTGAAGAAGAGAAGTCTGCGCGAGTTGTGTTGTTGTTGCTCGAGCCACGATCGAAGTGCTTGTTGGATTGGAAGAATTCTAATTAGGCATGTTAAATCTACTCCTTGTAATAGTTTTTACTTTCTTTCAAGTATCTTGAAATGAATATTATTTCCCTTGAATGGCGCCTAGACAAATGTTTTCCCCGTTGTTTAAATCGTTTGCTGATTGTGTTGGTTGTTCCTTTAAATCTCATTCCATATTCACTGGTTTTGCTTGGAATGTTCTCTTCCTCTCTTATAGCTTACTCTATTTTCATATTTGTCTAAATGGGCTCTACCGCAATATTGAGTGATGCAAGGTATAGTTCATAGGGAAGGAAACATTATTGAGTTTTGTTTGCTTATTTGACTCTCTTTTAAAAGAATTTTGTGATGGTATTTATAATTGAAGGTTACTAAATGGAAGGTTAAGCCTACATATCTCTTTTTGGTTGAATAAATACGTATTTCCTGTTTAGGGCTCTCCTATTTTGCTAAAAGGTACATTAATAGTGACATTGTGTTCTAAAACTTGTTTAAGCTTGTGGGCATTCCTTACTTTCTGTTTAATTAGAAAATGGCATTTGGGGTCTTGTTTTAGAACTGTACATGGTTGACTTTTGTACCCAGTTCTAGAGAAGGAATAACCTGACATCTATTTTGGCCTCTACGTGTTGAGAGAATTACTATACCTACTTCCTGGTGCAAACTCTTGTTTGATTAAAGTAAGGGGAAACATTGTAAGTTTAATTGAATGAAATCTCTACAATTTTTATTAAGGGTCGCAAGCAAGCTATTAATAGCTGGACTGAAACAAAATGTGTAGGTGAATCCATGGTATTGGACTCGTGAACTCATTTCCTATTAGATGACAGCTGATTTCAGTGATAATATAATAGGTGGCTGTTATATTTATCTATTTGATATTTGCTAGACTTTTCCTTGATAAGCCCACATGGATCGGGTAAAATTTCCATCTTCTATACCATTGGCAAGGAGTTCATAGAACTTCTAGGCCTGACTGCATTGCGTAACCTTCCTGATGGATATGTGCGTTGGTTCTTATTTTGTGCTTGTACGTGTGGTAAGGTCTTTTGATTCTCGGGGCATCGCTGGTGTATTACCCACCGTGTATCGAATCCCTTTGTTTTTGAACTCGAATATCTTATACTTCAAACTTGGTTACTAAAAGTCCCATTTTGTGGCTTTGTTAAGGAAATCAATTTTTTTTTTTAATTTTAAAATACTTATTGACATTGTCGGAAATATATAAAAATTATTAATGACTTTTGGGTTTAGCCTTTCCTTATATTATGTAGAGAAGTTGACGATTAGGATAAGGTTTGTCGGTAGAATAATGGCCCTTGTTGTGTCTCATTTGTATGCTTTTGGAAGAGTGGATTTGTTTTGTTAACTAGTACTTCATTTAAGAAATCCTATAAGGAGGTAGTGGTAAACTCCTTGGTTAAAATTGAAACTATAGTTGTTTTCTTTTAAGGCGTCGAACCCATAACACTATGAAGCCTTCCCCTTGGGAGAATTGGATAACGTCATTTTGCTTCGCGCCTACGATCATAATTAGTATGTTTTGTCTTCTCTTGGACCCCTTTAGTTGGATGGAGTAAGTTTTGGATTCCAATCATGTAATCCATAGGATTACATGAAGGAGATATCAACACTCTTGACCTTCTTGTTCCTAACCCATAAGGTCTTGCCTTGATTTATGTGATTTTGTTCTTACTAGTATTTTGACTTCTCCTTGCTGGATGGTTTAGATTTCTTTCTCATGCGAATAATTTTGGAGTTGTGGGTTGTGTTTTAATCCATTTTTGAATTAGAAATTTCCTTTCTTGATATTGTTAAATGTTATCTTATTGTTGCAATGTGTGTAGCCTTAACATGCTCGGTTCTCACGAACTCATTCTAGCTAGTATTTGTGCGAGATGGATTATGCGAGTAGATTAAAGGAAAGAGTTGTAAAGGTTTCATCAGTGCAACTTATGAAGTTCTTTGTAAAAGTGTTCTATGTGTTGTAAATTGTGTAACATTTCTTGCAAAGAGTTTATATTACCTCTTGCCTAGAATTGTTCGGAAAATTCGTGAAGAAGTTGTTACTGTCTTTTTTGTAATTTGGCTGGTAACTCTTCTTAGTGAGAAATATTATTCAATCTTTTCACTGGCATAAGCATTGTAAAACTTTGATCTTGAGAATTAAGTGTTAATTTAAATCTTTCTAAGACTTTGTATTGATGTGTTATATGTAAGCTTTAATGGGGTGGCTTTTCCTTACAGAAGTTACCTAAAAGTTTTGTTCAAAGAAATATGTTGTGGTTTAGATCCCCTTGAAAACAAACAATGCCTTAAGTAATCAAGAGTGAGACTATCCTTGCAAAGTGATTTTATATAGCGTGTTATCCCTAACTGAACTAGTAAAACTACTCTTTTGGTGAACGCTTAAACAAGCTTAAAGGAAAACAATGGTTAGTTTCTAATAAGATTTAACAAGTAAGAGAAAATTTAGAAACCACTCAATTTATCTCTCACCTATTTAAAAGTAAGTAGCTTCCTCTTGATAAGCTCTTTCAAGTGAAGCCTAAGTAAGAGCGTTAATAATTACGTATAAAACCTCAAGTTCCAATTAAACCTCAGTAAGAACTAATGATGTCTCAAAGATGAACTCAATTGACCTTCTTCCTTTAACTTTATCCAAGGTACCTTGTAATTTTCTCTTAAGTTGTTGAACGTGAACCGATGTTGTCATAAGGGCATGAACGAGTTCTAGTTACGTAAGTGTGAATAGATGGCCTTAAGGAATTAAATTACCATCTTTATCAAATAAATATATATAAAACAAATAATGGTTATAAAGGAGAAGACTTTAAGTGAACTACTCTACAGTGTATATGAACATAACTCAGTTGGTAAGATGAATTTGTGTGAATCATATATTGAATCCTTCTGAAAACTTAAGTCATGAGCTAAAGGGTGTCTTATCAAAATAAATAACCTCCAATCATTTCTTACTGTGGCTTGCCCTAGCTGTGAGAGTGTCATGTGGTTGGGCTTCTATGTTGTTCTGTCAAAAAAAAAAAAAAGTATATTGTCCTTGATAGGTGTGAACGTTTCCGTGCTACCTTTATGGCCATCCTTGTATCGAGTTGTTCACAGAGTTAGTTGTATCCTTGGTGACGACATGTTGCGTCATGTTATGTGTCAAGCAAGACAAGTCAAAAAAAAAATATCCGCCTTTTACTTGTGTTGTTCGTGTGTGTGATTTTTGGGTTGTTTATAATATCTAAACATCTTGTCAAACATGTCCTGAATGGAGGATCATATTCAAGGTCTCAAACATTTGAATGGGGGTCAGTGTCTTGTTGGACGTGCTCTCTGGTCTCTTTTGTTTTTTTGTCTTCTTTCCACACAAGTTGAAATTTTTGTGGCTCTCTACATTTTGCTTGCTGTTCGTTTCGATACTTTGCTTCTCTTACATTGCTGATTGGCCCCTCTTTGCTATTTCTTGTAGGTTTTGGTTCGCTCAAAAATCTCGGTTGCAGTTTAGCACGGGGTGCCAGCTACCTGACAAGAGAAACAACAAGTTGTATAATGTTCATAGATGTGTTCGTCTTCTATGTGTTTTCTTTTGTTGTGTTGTGTTCTTGGCCTCCGTTAAATTGACTAACTTAAAAAAACTACAAGAAATTAGCTTTGTGAAAAAGGGAGAAACCCACTAGTTAAATCTTTTTAACAAATACCAGTGTTTAGGAATTTTTTTCTTTTGATTCCTTTACTGGCTAGAAAACAGAAACAAGCTTATGCTCTTAAAAATGTTGTTTCTATGCCAATCTATTTTTGCTTTTTTCAAATATAAAAATGTTACGGATGCCTTCTCTTTTAGGATGGAGCCCTCACTTACTGAAAATGGGGTGAACAAAGTGGCGAATAATATTTCCGGACTTGAGCCGGTCTTGCAGATTGTTAACTTGGAACCCGGGCGGCCTTTGAAAGGTACAGGTCTTAAATTCAAAGTTTAGTTGTCCTATGGAGTTCATCGCTTGGATTGCCTTTTGCCCTCGAGAATTAATAGTGATATACGTGGTGGGAAACTCAAGAAAGGCTCTCTTGTCAAACTAATGTCCTTTACATGTAGACCTCTTAATATAAAATTGTGAGACCCCAAAACCCTTTTCGGTTCTCCTTTACGTGTTTCCTGCTGCTTGCATTTTCTTATAGGGTTCCTTGTATCTTCCTTTTTGGTGCAGGACAATCCTGGTCTTGAAAATGGATATATTGTTCTTACAATCTACGATTGTTGGGTCACTGAGCCCTTTTTTCCCGGGCAAGAAACAGGTCCAGGGAGGTGGTGATGTGGTGATGTGGTGGCGTGGTGGTCCTCGCTTGGTGGTGGGCCGCTTGAACTTGGTGCCTCATCTCCGGCTCTTACAAAAAAAATTCCCGTAGTTGCTCTGACTCCTTACTTGAAATTTTGGTCCATAAAAGGTAAGGTGTTTTGCATTAGTTCCTTGCGTGGATATACGAATCACCGAGGGAGCGGAATATACTTTCGGGTTTGATTTTGTTGATGAAGAAGGTGGGCAAGTTCCTATTACATGTTTCGATGACAATGCTGATGCATTTTACGAATGCGTCGAGGTTGGAGAGATATGTTCTTTCCAATGGGCAAGTGAAAGCCACGAGTAAGGAATACAATCGCTTAAATACATAGTTGGATTTTTTTGCGTCCTTCCTCTATAGTTGTGCATGCCCCTGAAGATTAATTTCCCTTGATGTCGAAAATATTTCAGTTTAGGATGGTGAAAGATTTGGAATCTATCCCATACAATTCAATTTTTTATGTTGTAGATGTTGTGGCCTCTATCACGAAACCTTCTGTAGTAAAGAAAAAGGACATCTCTGAGACCTGCAAGACGACTTGCCTCCTGACGGATTTTTCAAACTGTAGCGTTTAGCTCACACATTGGGGTGAACACTCTGAAACTATAGGGAGCTAACTAGCTGCAATGTGTGATGGTGGTCATGCTCCTGTCCTTGCACTAAAATCAACTAGGAGAACAACCTGGAATGAAATTTCAGTAGACACGGTCAACGTGACAATTTTTTTTATAGATCCCACCATGGAGAAAACAAACAAATTACAAGAATGTTTTGGCAAAGAGGGTTCTTCTATGGCTTCCCCTTCCTTGTCAAAGAAATGTTCAATTGATGAAGTGACCACCATTTCAGAAATGCGGGAATCCGCTGAATTTGAAAGGAATAACCTTTGCACTATCAGTTGCAAAATCACATCAGTATAACTGGAAAACTTCTACTACATGTCATGCCCACAGATTGTAGATGGGAAAAAGGTGGAAAAAAAGGTCTGGCCGAATGAATCCCTCATGCATTGCCAAAAGTGTGATGTTCTATTGGAAGACTGTGACTAGAGATACATGCTCAAGATTGAATTGCAGGACCACACTGGAGGGATTAGAAACGCCACTGCTTTTGAAGATGTGTCATTCTCCCTCTTGGGATTGGCTGCGAAAGATATTTTCTTGTTGATTGGAGCCTGAACTTCTTCGTGAAGTTTTATGCCATGTGCTAGACCATAGATTCTTGCTTACTTTTTCCGCAAAGAAAGAAATTTACCGAGAAGAAGAACACATATCTGTTGTTGTGTTAAGAGCAAAAAAGATGGATTTCGTTGCTTAAAATTCCATGCTTCTGAACGAATTCTGATAACCGTTTCTTACGGAATGAAGGCGTGGCCACCATTAGTTTGTTGTTTTGCTGAAAGAGACAGTTTTTTTGTTCTTGCACTTTTATATTGCGCCATCTTGCTCAGAACCCAAAAAAATGGTCCAGAAACTTTTAGGAAAAAATTATGTGTTACATGGATAGAAGGGCGCTACATGTTGGTTTTTGTTATTATCGTCCCTGTATTTCTTGACTTGTTTAGTACAAGAAATACTTGCTTTTTTGATGTGCTTTAGGGTCGAACTTTTGTTCCTTTGAACTTTTCTTCATTTTTGCTAAGATAAGGCATAGAAAAGTAAAGATTCGTGTTTAAACATGTGCATAGTTTACTTATGCTGTGTTTAGATGATTATGTGTTTTCTTTTTTAAAAAACAAATTTGTTTGACACGCAGCATGAAGAAAATGTTTGCTAGCATGTTTGTGATTTTAAAAAAATGTTTTATAATATATGTGTTTTTTTGCATGCATGTATCTTGTTCTTGGTGTAGTGTGTTTTAAAAAATGACAACATGGTTCATATTACATTGATATTTAAGCATGTATGTGATTAGATGTTTGTATTAAAGGCATAGAAATGTAAAGATTCTTGTTTAAGCATGTTTGTAGTTTACTCGAGCCATGTTTGAATAGACACAATTTAAATAGGTTCAAATGCATGAGTATGTATTTCATTTGATGTGGTACTATGATGGAAGGTTTTGTAGCCACCCTAGAATTTTTTTCCTTCTTAATTTGATGATTCTTCACCGCAGTACAATCATGTTTCTTAAACAAAACATAGAAAACAATATACCAGCAACAATAGCAGAGCTACGGTTCCTCCTATGCGAGCTTCCTGATGACAGGTTAGCCAACCACCTAATGCGATCTTCTTCCTTGTTACGGGCACCAAATCCTTATGGAACAAAAGTAGACTTAAACTTATGGACATGGTTTGCCAATTGGGTTCCCCCACTTTCTTCTTCAAACTGATCTGTAATGCCCACTTTCCTACGACGCTTAGTGATTATCATTTTGAGTTATGCAGACTTTAGTTATGGACATGGCTTATACTTATGTTGATTAGCATGATGTTTTGTGACTAGACACATTTGGATTATGGTTGGATTTTGTTTTCAGTATGATCTGCACTGACTCATGGACAGACTATTGGATATTGATATTATTTTATATAGATATATCGCATGTGTTCTAACATTGGATTTCTTCGCCCTGATGAGTAGAATGTAGTTGTTGAATTTACATTACTATGATTTTGGAAAAAGATGAAATGCATAATTAAATTGTGAATTAGACCTAGAAATAATGATTGCTTGAATTACGTATAGATGTTAATAAATTTCATGCATATGATTGTTTTGGATATTTTGACATGGCCGCAAGGCCGAAGAGGGTATTTTGCATTTTTGCAGGAAACACAGCATGATCACAACCATGAGGGGGATTGGGGACCAAACACAACAGAATGTCGGGTGGTTACAACATTGGTCGTCAAGGCAACTTGTAAATTGTATTGTGTTAACTTTGTTCTTGTATGTGTTGAGAAAATTTCCAAGAGGGGGAAATTTTCCTAATGTGACCATGGGGTTGAGAAATTTATTTAATTGTTTTATTTAGTAGGTGATTTCTTTTGTGATGTCTTTCTTTTATTACTTTTGTTAAGTGTGTTTAGATTAATGTAATATCTTGTTTTAGTCATGTGGGTGTAATAAATTTTGTTGGTTGGCTCCTTGAGCCATGTGTTGTCTCTTGTATTGAATGCTTATCTTGAGTGTTGACCACTCCAAATCTCTTGAAAACTCGAATTTGAGTTTGAGGGCAATTTTGGGGGACTTGTGGGACAAGTTAAACTTGTCCCACACTTCCCAAAACCCCTTACCAACCATATCTATGGGTTGGGAAGCCCAAAAAGGGATTAGTTATTGTTTTGGGAAGTGATATTGACTTGGAGTGCACTTTTTCTTCATTTTGCATTTATTTGTGCCTTAAGGCACATGGGAAAGGGATGGTTGTGGAAGAGAGTGGTCATTCAACCCAACCACCCATTTATGGTGTTTTGGGATTTGAGTTGACCTTGGGAGATGGTTTGAGGAAGTGTGATGTGGCATCCTACATGGAGCCACATCACCCTCACCCTTACCTTTGATCTATTTATTGAAACTTCCTCTCTTGTTGAGGGGGTTAGAGCTTTATTTTTGTGTGGTTGAAGAGTTCTTTGTTTTTGGAGAGAGAGGAATTGGGAGAAAGAGATAGAGAGAGTTTTTGGACTTGCATGCTTGGATTGATTTGGGAAGGAGCTTGGACAAGTTCTTGGTTTAGGCTACTCCAATGGAGAGGTAGGGAACCCTCTCCTTTGTTTTTTGCTTTCATATTATTATTGCTTCTATGCTAAATTGTAAGAAATGCATGTCTACTTTGGTGTATTGTGAAAGATGGATTGAATGCTTTTGTGTAGTATAGAGAGGTCTATGGGAATACACGTGAGGGAGGCAAAAGAGTAGATTAGGATATTGTGGAGGGAGTTTGAGAGGGATGCCCATCTTGGGTAGGAATGTTTACATTCTACCTTGTCTTTGAGGGAGCCATAAGAGGAGGGAGGCATAAGAGTATAGGAGGAAAAAGGGGTACTTGAGGGAGGCATAAGAGTTATAGGGGCTTGTGTTATTTTGTGGAGGGTTTTGGATGGGCATCTCATCTCATTTGGGAGGCATAAGGGAAACATTCCCATAGTTCCTTCTCTTGTTGGCTTGGATGCAAGCCTTGTTGTGTAATGTTTAATGTTATTGTGTGTCTCTTGTTCTTCTATTTTAGCTTGAATGTTGTGAAGAACTTGTATTTGTGGAAGCATGTATAGTTGCCTTGTGTTGGAGACCACCCTCCATTGTGTTGTGTTTGGGGCTCGGGGGTCAATGGAGGAGATTGCTTCTCTTCTCCATTGAGATTTGGTTGGGAGGAGAGTGTTGCCTCTCCCCCTATCTTGGTTGTGATTGATCTTCATGGAACTTGGAGCATGGAAGAATAACTCTTGGGAGCACAAGAACCTTGTTGTTGACAATGTTGAAACATCATGTAATTACTCACCTTGAGTGGAGAAGAAAAAAAAAAAAAAAATGTAATATTGCCTTGTTTTCTTTAGATTCCATTATTGCAAGTTTGTTTCATATGAAGTAGGATGTGTTGTAAAAGAAATTGAAGGAAAAGTTGCATTGAGATGATAGTATTTCTTACTTTAAAATTTATTGAAAGGTTGTTGAATTCTTTGTGAAATATTGGAAAGGAATTACAAAAGAAAATGTATTAAAACTTTGTTGGAAAACTTGGAAAGATAGAGCATTATTTCTCATTTTATACTTGATGGAAGGGCTTAAACTTTCAAATGGTTTTTAGTAAGACAATGAAATATTCTAAGCTCTAACTTTCTTATGACCTTCTTCATCTATGTGCCCATTGTGAAATTATTGACAATTGTAGAAGGAAATGAATCAACTTGATGCACAAAGCACTGACTGCCACAGCGAATAATTAAATTGTTGCAATGCCTACAAATATTGTTTAAACGTTTTTTTACAGATTAGTAGACTGTGAGTGGTCTTAGCTTCACAAATACCAAACTGCATAGCAGGCCTCACATCTGCCCAAACAAATGTAAAGTTAGTCTCAAAAAATCAAAACCAGTTAATCACCCTTAAATCGTGTCTAAGAGAATAACTGTTAATATAAAAAAAAAAAAGAGAGAGATGATACGTTTCAGTAACAATGCCTGACAGACAACTTAATGCACAAAGCGCTGACTGTCACAGCGAATATTTAAACTGTTGCAATGCTTACAAGGAATTTAAACGTTTTTTTCAGATTAGGACACTGCGAGTGGTCCTAGCTTCACAAATATCAAACTACATGGCAGGTCTCGCAACTGCCCAAACAAATGTGAAGTTAGTCTCAAAATCAAAACCAATTAATCACCCTTAAATCGTGTCTAAGAGAATAACTGCTAATATATAAAAAAAAATGAAGATGCGTTTCAGTAGGTATGCCTGATAAACAACTTGATACACAGAGCACTGACTGTCACAAAGATTATTTAAATTTTTGCAATGTTTACAAGTATTTTAAACGTTTTTTTTTTTCCAGATTAGGACACTGCGAGTGGTCTTAGCTTCTCAAATATCAAGCTGCATGGCAGGCCTCAAAACTGCCCAAACAAACGTAGAGTTAGTCTCAAAATCAGGACCAGTCAGTCACCCTTAAATCGTGTCTAAGAGAATAACTGCTATTAAAAAAAAAAATGATGTTACGTTCAGTAGATAAGCCTGATAGACAGCTGATGCACAAAGCGCTGTCTGTCTCAGCGAATATTTAATTTGCTGCAATACTTGCAAAGCAGGTTCTGTGGTCGTCAATTTAAGAGCGTTGCAATAAACAAGTAATGGTTGTTGGCATGAGAGATCCATAGTTGACAGATATCTACTCGGCTGGACAGGGCGCTGTCCAAAACGCCCCTCACTGCCCCCCTCTTCCACTGTCCCCAATCGAACTGGTAAGCACCTCGTGAAGGTAGAATCCCGTTCTGAGGATGTGTTCGATACTGAACTGATAACAACACAGTTGAACTCGCCTGTAAATTCTTTTCTCTTTGCCTTCACGCGGCCAGAGCAGCTAAGGCTTGTTTGAACGGCTGAATAGAATAGGATTTCAAATCTTTTTGATCAATTGATTAGTGGCGGCAGGGTCGATAGGGAACAGCAGGCCGGCTGGGACGACCTTACATTAAACAGAATTGCAAATCCAGTGCAATAAATTTGGATGAGAGGCGGCCAGGTTGGGTTCGGCGGGCAGGTGAAGGGAAGCCTTAAAGTTTGTCAACTTGTAGTTGAGCGACATACCAACCGACAAGAATTAAATTTAGTTTGAAACGCCTTCCCCTATTGACTCTTACTTCCTTGTATCAAAATTTCAAATTTTAAGTTAAGCGCTAAATCAAACAATAGTGGTGATAGGTAGAAAAACTTCCAATAACGCATGCCATATTCCGTCAATCTTGCTCAGCCCACAAAGAAGGTAATACAATTAGATAAAATTGAGGTTATTATAATCGTGCAATTAGTCTTTGAACCACAAGTGCAACTATTCATTGATATAAAATTGCGGATATACCTGAATTTGTTTTTTAGAAAGTTGTTAGACAAGAATTGATCGAGAGTAATGAATGGTTGCGACAACAAAATTTTCTCTAATATGACTACCTTGGAGGGGACTTCCAAATCAAATCCAAGTTGAATTAGAACCCTAGGTAAATTGTACAATCGCAGTGTATCATAAAAAAGAGAACATTGAAGCAACGGCAACTACCTTGGGCATGTACGCTTTGACAAATACTCAAAAAAAAAAAAATTCTCATTTTCGGACGTTTTGTTTGTTCGCGGCGTAAATGCGTCTTTATGCTTGCCTCGTAGCAACACCGTCATCTTTTGCGGCGACATGATCACTATCGATATAAAATGGCTAGACTTACACAACATCAAGCCTGGAGTACGCCCAACAGATCCAACTAGCCTCTTCCACTGGAGAATAAAAAATGTTGTCACAAATCCTCACTTGGCTTCTCTTTACATGCATCTTTGATGCACTATCTTTTAGGAAGAAATACTAAAAAAATTGCATGTTGTTGGCTATTGGTACAGGTTTGCACCCACTCCTGTCGATTCAACAACCTTGTTTCTAACTTAAATAACCTTCTAAGCATCGCTTTTGTGGAAACGTTTCTTTTAACTTCTCACTTTTGTGGGTATGAGTGGCAGCACCGTGTCTCTTGACATGTGCATGGTTTGCTATGGTTAGAAAATGCTCCTGATGTTGGCATGTTGGATTGGAATGATCATAAAAAATTGGGCAAAGATAGACATTTCTTTGACAAATATATTTCTTCTTGAAACCCTTGCCCCAAATTTGAATTTTCTGGTCGGGTTCCACGGTTGCCTTATGATGATCCGTGCTTGCTAGAAACACAAACTATTTTGGCTTTGGATCCTGTTTGTGATTATGAAGAACTCACCAATCGACTTCAATGGCACACCAAATGTTCTGACCAGACATGTTTTCGCAAGAAAGGAGGGTGCGTCCACTGCCGATACAATGCTCCGTGGGAGTTACAATTATTGTCTACATTTTCCATTAAATCTAAAGGAAAGAAACAATACATACCTACACATGAAAAAAAATAATTGAGAAATCCTCTCTATTTGGCGGATAACGTTTATTTCCATCCATTACTATCACATCACGCAATCTTGCAATATATACCTAAATATGCATCTAAGGCGGGATGCAAATCAAACAACTATCAAAACTTGCTTGCTAGAATTGTCCAAATGGAAAACATAGAAGATCCTACAATGAAAGCATTCCAATGAATCCTTTATGATAGCCTTGTTAAACGAGACATAAGTTCCTAGGAGAGTTGTCACTCACTACAAAAACTTCAACTTGTCATTTGTAGCAAGCCATTTGTTAGTTTACATGTTGGTCACAAAGTATTGCGTCGCGTTGCAGCTGGTGAAGAAGACATTAAGTGCTCCACAAAATTGATAGATGCCTACATCTCTCATCCCCTTGGCTTGGATCCATTTCCTATTATTGAAATAGCTGAGGATTGGTAATATGTTGTTGTGCGCACAGAAAACAAGTGGAAAAAAGGGAAAAACCAGCTATTTTTCGCATCAGCCCATGTTTCCTTATTGCCCCTCAACCTCACTCCAATTCCTACGAGGAATTTGACATGGCTTAAATGCTACTTTACAAGCCATTTCAAAACATTTCTCATGACATTGGCTCATGCCCCACAACTATTGTAGGCAACTAGGAGATTATGCGTTGGACGTACAGGCCTTGGCATGTTGAAAGATCCCCATAAGAAAGAAACTTTTCCTTAGGAGACGAGTCAAATGATGATGATGATGAACACACCCAGAATTCCTTTGAAAGTGAGGAGTGTCAAATTTTAGCTGAGTAGTGGGAAGACACTGAGATGTTGCTAACTAACATTGAAATTCTAGGTAAGCGTGATTTTGATGTTAACCACAATTGGTACGCCTTCCACTTTAGCTTGGCCCTAGGAGATTCTATAACAATGTTCGTAGAGAAGAATTTTCAAGCTCCCACATACATAAATCCTTTGTCGACCCTTATTCCAACTCCTGATACTCTTTCCATAAAGCAACGCCTGGCATTTGACTTTGTCATGAACTATTTTTCTCAAGAGACTCTATATGACCCTCTTAAAATGATAATCCTTGGCACTACGCGAATAGGAAAATAATATTACCTCATCAATAGCCTCAGGAAATTGTTGTCTTTGTTGGAAATATGCATGTGTTGCATATTTAATTCCAACCGTAGATTTTTTAGGAAAGCTAATTTTTTCTTTAGTCTTGTTTTAGTTTGCTTTAGTTAAGCTAGCTTTATCTTATTTTTATCATTAGATTTAATTCAAATAAAACAGATTTATTTGAATTAAATCTAATGATAAAAATAAGATAAAGCTAACTTAACTAAAGAAAACTAAAACAAGACTAAAGCAAAAATTAGCTTTCCTAAAAAAGCTACGGTTGGAATTAAATATGCAACACATGCATATTTCCAACACTCCCCCTTAATTTCAAACTGTAGCTTTCACTCTTCTAGAGCTTTGTTTGCTTTTTTAGATCTGCCATGTGCAGGATCACAAACTCCCAAACAATCTCTTAAATATTTGAAAACTTCTTTTGCTAAAGCCTTTGTAAAAATGTCTGCAAATGATCTTTGGATCTACAAAAATCAAGATGAATTTCCTTGTTGTTTACCAGCTCCCTGATGAAATGATACCTCGTATCAATATACTTGCTCCTCTTATGAAAAACATGATTTTTGGACAACGCTATGGCTGAGTTGTTGTCACAAAAATATGCGTAGCTTCCTCTTGTTTCTTGTTGTAAATCATCAACACTCTTCTCATCCAAATAGCTTGACATGTTGCTCCTCCCGTATCGCTACATACTCGCTTCTCTCAAGATAACGTGACAATGGGCTGCTTCTTTGATTCCCATGAAACCACTCCTGTTCCAAAGTGAAAAGTATAGCCGGATGTGCTTTTCCGATCATCTATACTTCCAACACTATCACTATCTGTATAACCAATGAGTTTGAACTCATCTGAACTTGAATAAAGAATTCCATGATTTCTTGTTCCACGTACATACCTCAAAATTCTTTTCCAGCTTGCCAATGTGAATCTTTTGGAGATTCCATGAACCTTGATATGAGGCTCACACCATACATGATATCAGGCCTTGTGGCCATCAAATACATAAGACTTCCAACCAACTTTTAAAACAATGTTGGATACACAAACGATCCTTCATCCTCTTTGCTCAACTTCAAACCTACTGCAACCGGTGTTGGTGTTGGCTTACAATTCAACATGTTAAACCTTTTCAAAATGTCACTTGCATACTTTGCTTGTGAGATAAAAACTTCACCTTCTGATTGTTGAACTTCAATACCCAAAAAACAATTCATAAGACCAAGATCTGTCATCTCAAACTCCTTCATGGTTGATTTGAATGACTCTGTAGATAGATTTCCAGTAATGATCAAATCATCTACATATAAACAAACAATTAATATTTTACCTTGCTCATTTATCTTGGTACATATAAGGTAGGCTCACTGCTGCTCCTATTGAAACCATTCTCAATCAAATAAGAATCTATTCTATTGTACCAAGCTCTAGGTGCTTGCTTGAGACCATAGAGTGCTTTCTTCAATCTGTATACTTTTCCTTCATGACCTTCAATCTCATAACCTTTTGGCTGATTTACATAAACTTCCTCTTCAAGGAATCCATTTAAGAATGCTGATTTAACATCCATCTGATAAATAGGCCATTTGTTTTGAGCTATAATTGCTAAAACCATTCTTACCGTATCCAAACGTGCTACTGGTGCAAATGTTTTGTTGTAGTCAACTCCATATTGCTGCGTAAAACCTCTTGCAACCAACCTTGCTTTGTGCTTCTATACTTTTCCATCAACATTGTATTTTTGTCTTGTAGACCCACTTGACTCCTATCACATCCTTTCCTTTTAGAAGATCCATTTTCTCCCATGTATGATTCTTCTCTATAGCATCAATCTCATCATCCATGGATTTTCCCCAAACTTCATTCTTTATAGCCTCTTCGTAATATACTGGATCTGCAGCTTGAGAAAATAATGCAAAAACTGAAAATGAATTAGTTGTATCAACATTATAAATCTCACTTAGACTTCTTGTTTTCGGCTGCGTAGGAGTATTTGATGCAGGAATACTTTTTGGTGATGGAGTAGCTTCTGGTGTTCCCTGTTGTGTCTCTTGCATGGCTGAAGATGGCTGAAATCTTGGTGACCTCCTCACTGTAGATGGAGGTGTAGCTTGTGCTAAAACTTGTGGTGCATGTACAAGATTTGTAGATACAGTAGCTTGTTGCTCTAAATTTTCATCTTTCATATCATCATGCGGAATAGATGTTGCTATACTCACTGTTTTCTCTATACTTCCATCCCATGCTTCATCCTCAATAAATTGTACATCCCTATTGATCACAACCTTTCCAGTGACTGGATTGTACAACTTGTATGCTTTTGTATTCTCTAAATACCCAACAAAAATACACTTTTCTCCTTTGTTATCTAACTTCTTCCTTAGCTCATCAGGTACATGTGCATATGCTACAAACCCAAAAACTCTGAAATAAGATACATTGTGTTTCCTATTAGTCCATGCTTGTTGAGGAACCATGTTCCTAACAAGTTTCGTTGGACACATGTTCAAAATATAAACAGAAGTTGCTACTTTGTCTACCCAATACTCATTTGGAAGATGTTTTGCCTTCAACATGCTTGTGTATACCATGATATCTACAAAAATTCATAAACTCATTAGAAACATACTCACCTCCTCTATCCGTTCTGAGAACTTTGATGTAGTATCCACTTTGCTTCTCCACTAATGCCTTGAACTGATGAAATGTATTGAAGGAATTTGATTTATTTCTCAGAAAATAAACCCATGTCTTCCTTGTGTAATCATCAATGAATGTCATAAAATAAATACAACCTCCAATAGAAGTTGTCTGCATAGGTCCACATAAATCTAAATGTACAATCTCAAGTGGTGCACTTGCTCTTGCTATTTTGCCAACTGGGAATGAATCTCTGTGTTGCTTTCCCAAAATAGAACCTTCACATACCCTTTCAAGTTTTTGAATCAATGGCAAACCTTTAACCATATTTTTTCTATGTAATAAATTCAAACCTCCAAAATTCAAATGTCCATACCTTAGATGCCAAAGCCATGTTTCATCCTTCATGACTGAATGAAAAGATGATTGTGTTCCTTCAACGTAGGACTCAACTATATTTATGCAGGAATCAGCGCAGAACTCGCTTGCTGTAGCGCAGACCTGATTTTCATTGGCTTAGGACTCATCTATTTGAGCGCAGGACTCAACAAAAGACTGATTTGGCTTAACACATGACTTTGCTGCAAACTGAGCTGCTAATTTTGCTGCAAACAAATATGATTTCTTCTTTTTTCTAGGTTTCAAAATCAATGGAAACATCCTATTGCTGCTCATCTTCACTTTTTCAATCAACTAAGTGCTAGGAGCTTTGTCCACAATCACGCACTCATTGTCTTCCATATAGACTCGGTATCCTTTCTGTACCAGTTGTCCAATACTCATAAGGTTATGTTTCAAACCTGCAATGTAGTAAACATATTACATACTTGTTTTCTCCCCCTGTCTTGTTAGAATACTAACCGTGCCTTCTCCTTTCACAGACACAATATTTGTTATTTCCAAGAGTTACGTCACTCTTAACTCGAATCATCCAAACTAGAAAACAAATCTAGATTACCTGTCATGTGATTACTGCAACCTGAATCCAAATACCATACATCACATGGACTCTCTTTTGTCAAATTACATTCAATAGGGGATAAATAAGGTATTGCTTCAGCAATCCTTGTGCATGCAATAAACATAGGTTTAGAAATAGAACTTCCTACCTGATTTTGATTTTGTCTCTCCTGATCATATTGCTTTTCCTTGCAATCATAAGCATAGTCCCATTCTTCTTGTAATAATGACACTAAACATGAGACTTATCTTGTCTTTGACCATAACTCTATTCTTTATTCTATCCTCTTCCACCTGAGTTTGATGAACCGCTGCCACGTCCTCTAGATGGACTTCTTCCTTTGCCTCTTGAGCTGAAACTTCCTCTTCTTTTGCCATGACTACTGTGCTGTCTGAGATGCAAAGCCTGATCTACACTTGCATGTGATCTATTCATCCTCTTTTCATGATTGATTAGTGATGCATGCAACTCATCAATAGAAAACTGACTCAGATCCTTAGTTTCTTCAATAGCAACAACTAAAGGATCAAATTTCGTAGGCAAACTTCTAAGCAATTTTTCAATAATCCTTCTGTCCTCAAGAGTCTCACCATGGGATTTGATTTGATTGACTAAGCCAACTACATAAGTAAAAAATGATTCTACAGAATCTGAATCTTTCATTGCTAAATTCTCAAAATCTCTACGAAGTAACTATAGCTTGGCAGTTTTTACTTTCTCCTTACCTTGATATGCAACTTGTAAAGTATCCCATGTAGTCTTTGCTTGACTAGCTGTTACCACTCTTGGAAGAATGCTTTCATGCATTTCCTGATGAATATAGAAAAGAGATTTTCCATCCTTCTTTTGTAACTCCTTCAAAGTATCTTTCTCTGCTTGAGAAAGTGCAATATACGCTTCCTACATTTGTGGGCTCTGTGTACCCATCTTCAACGATCTCCCACACATCTTGAGATCTGAATAGTTCCTTCATGGTCAACGACCAGTATTCGTAATTCTTTCCATTAAATTGCGGCATTTGCATGCCGGATGTAGAAGCCATAGCTTGCTACCAATTTAATAAGCTATTGGAATAACCTCGCTCTAATACCAATTTGTAGAAAATTTGCAGTCTTATACAACAAACAACATAAAATAAATAAACAGAATACTTAAATAACTTGCATAAACAGATGAATATTTGAACCAAATGTTGTGCGTAATCTCCATTAATAAAATCTTCATCATACTTAGAGCTTCAGCTCTTTACAATCAAGTTGTGCATGCAGTGTGTGCTTTCAATGCACATCCTTCCTTGCTTGTGCAGATTTCACACCTTTGTGTGTGCAGACAAAGCAATTACAATTGCTGTTATTTAAATAGAATAACTCACCCACTAACAACTCTTGAAATGAGCATTCTAAATCTAAACTCATGCTTTAAAATAGTTACATGCTATGCATGAAATAAAATATATTTATTTGAATTAATTCTAATGATAAAAATAAGATAAAGATAACTTAACTAAAGCAAACTAAAACAAGACTAAATCTAAAATTAGCTTTCCTAAAAAAGCTACTTGTTGGAATTATATATGCATGGAGTCAAATGATGAAGATGAACACACCCAGGATTCCTTTGAAAGTGAGGAGTGTCAACTTTTAGCTGAGCAATGGCCGACACTGAGATGTTGCTAACTAACATTGAAATTCTAGGTAAGCGAGATTTTGATGTTAACCACAATTGGTACACCTTCCACTTTAGCTCGGCCCTAGGAGATTCTGTAACAATGTTCATAGAGAAGAATCGTCAAGCTCCCACATACATAAATCCTTTGTCGACCCCTATTCCACCTCCTGATACTCTTTCCATAAAGCAACGCCTGGCATTTGACTTTGTCATGAACCATTTTTCTCAACAGACTCTATATGACCCTCTCAAAATGATAATCCTTGGCACTGCGGGAATAGGAAAATATTACCTCATCAATAGCCTCAGAAATCGTTGTCGTCACATGCTGAAAAAAAAATCACCCATTTTGGTTCTTGCCCCCACTGGTATAGTTGCATTTAATATAGATATCATGAATATCCATGTAGCCCTGTGGATCCCCATTAAGGAAAAGAAACCCCTGGAATGTAAGGCCCTTGCAGTGTTCCAAGAATCAATGAAACATATATGCTACATTCTCATTGATGAGATGAGCTTCATTGGGTTGAGATTGTTGCATTTGGTTGGCAATCAGTTGTAGTAGGATTTCCCTATCAGAAAAATACTCCCTTTGGTGGTCACTCTTTCATTCTTTTCGGTGATCTTTGCTAGCTTCCTCCCGTCATGGATATACTGTTATACCCTGGGAACTTACATGGGTCATTTCTATAGAGAATTTTTTCTACTGTTGTTGTGTTGGATGCGGTTTTCAAATAACAAGGGATGGAGCCCTCTCATATAGCTTTCCAAAACATTTTTCTCAACATTAGAAATGATGATCGTAACGACCCAAAAACCACACACGAACAACACAAAGAAATACAGGATAACTTTTTTTTTTTCTTTTCTTTTTTGACAAGACCACATGACACACTTACATTTAGGCATCCCATGAGGAAATTCTTGTTAAATTTTTTTTGTTTACTAAAATGTCTCTTAATTCTTAACTTACGTTCTTATAAAATTTCATGTAATGATTCACACAATTCTTTTCACAAGGGAGAACTTCTTTCTTTTCAACTATTGACTAAATAGCTTAAGGCCAAGCTTTCTAAACTAGGATCATCAATTTTATGTCCAAAGCTTTTTATTCATTTGATTTTATAACATTTTCCATTTCTTACAAGGTTAATTAAACTTACTCAAGCCACTAACACATGTTCCACACCTCTATTGCACAGGTGTAGGCATAAGCTCCGATTGAGTGGAAAGTACCGCTTAGGGTTCATAACAATAACCTTCTTGTTTAAGGATCAAATTTTGACCTTGCTTAAGAAATATCACCATGAATCAAGGCAAGGGTTAATGAACAGACAACAACAATTTAGCTTCGGGTCACATTGTTTACTATCCATCTTTTATTGAGGTTAAGAGTTTATCAAGATTGGTTAAATGTTCCATCTAGACTTTACTTAATTAAGTTTGACAAAGGAAAACATTTCAAACGATAGAGAGAGATTTAAGGTTTTATTAATCAATTTCCCTCCTACTTATTAAATCCTATCATCTTCTAAAATCTAACCATTGATTTCACCATGAGATCATTTAAGATTTCACCATAAAAGGATAATGTTTATTAGTTTGGCTCGGGAAAAAAAAAAAGTAATCATATTTCGTTACAAAAGATAGTTTCCTCTTGATTGTTCCAGGTCTCAAAGGTTATCAAGTAGATCACATCTACATTAATATATTCATATACATAAATTTTCGTTTAACTTTTATAAGGACTATCCAGTCCACTTTATAGTGCTTACAAACTCATTTCTACTATGCCTTAGAAGGATTTACAAGTCAACATTTTAACTCAAGAGCAAAGTTTAACAGTACTCGTTTGCGAAAACAAAACAAGGTTACATCAATTCTTTCCAACACGATGCACAAACCAAAGGGACATACCATCTCTATTAATCCATGACTAGGGAACAAGAGCGTAATAACATGGAACATGCCACGCTACTATTCTAAGGATTTAAAATACACTAGAATATCCCATAACCAAGCGGTAATCAAAATTTCATCTTTCACATGATAACTAAACAAGCCAAAGTTTCAACATGATAAACAACAATACTCTACAATACATCCCACTAAGGCACTGACCCTCCTTCTAAAATGTCCAAAGGCCCTTTCCAAATTTTTATAACATAATACGCATTCGTACAAAGGAACATCATAACCAAGATTGATGCAGTAATCTACAAGTTCTTCCATCATCTAACCACATAAGCCATCTGCAACAATTAATAACCTGAGTCAGTTCGCGAGAACTGAGAAAGATAAGACTATACATAGCAACAATAAGCTACTAGCTAACAATACCATGAAAGGAAACATTCTATTTCAAGAAATGGATCAAAGTTCTAACCTCCAACAACCTTTTGAAACAAAATATAATTTTCACCATACCAACTAAGAAGAGAGCCCTATGTTTTAATCATGAACAATATCTCGAAAACCACAAAGGGTTGACAACCAAAATATGCAATACTATAGAATTTATAATTTTAGAACAAAGAGTTGAGAGTATTAGGATTTCAATCATGTACTCCAGTAGAATACGTGATCGAAATCTAATATGCCACCCATCAATCAACATTCTCTAGGTGAAGTCGAAAGATGAAAACCAGTCACGATCTTAGTCACCAAAAAAAACAATAGTTCAATAATCATTCTAGAAGGCCATAGGCCTAATAGGTTAGAAGTAAACAACGAGGGTAAGAAGAGAGTTCCATCATGTAAACAAAAGGTTAAATGGCTGAAAATATTATATTTAAACTCAAACCATTATTTCTTATCTAACAAGTGACTTCATAGCTAATAAGGATGAGTGGAAAGGATAAAAAAGAAAAAAAAAAGAAAATCAATGTCTGGACTAGGCATTGCCTAGCAGCCTACCTACTAGACATAACCAAGACCGGAATAGAGACAAGCCCCATGACTAACCAAGTCCATTAAGCAAGCTAGAATTCTAAACACATCCATTCAATTTTCATAACACTTTAGATTTATAACCCTCCCATTCTAGAGGAAACATAGCCATGAATCTAGGCTTGGTTGAACATTTCCGAAGTCAACTCACTTCCAAAAATTGTAAATGTTATAAAAAAAAAGTCTCTCACTCTTCTTAGTTTACATTTCATCACTATACATGTGTTAACCTACGCAGTGATAAAGCTCATAATACACCACTGAAGATAGATATCCTCCCACGATGATCTTCTGTAAGGATGTAATCACTACCATTAGGTTCGATACATATACAAACTATTCCGTATTTTCTCCCCCCATTTTTTTTTCCAACAAAACATATTCTCGACCTTCCATTACAATCATTCTAAATTTGTAAGGAAAATTCACTCAGCAAGAACGAAGTACAAAAGCAATTTTGACTAAATTAAGGAACGTCATGTTACCTTAATCAGTCGATGAAATCCTTAAATTTCACAAACCACGAAATATATTACCTTAACTCCATCAAGGCATCATGTCTATACTTGATTAAATCAACCACATATGGAATCATCAACATTCCACATCATAACACCATAAAGGCCATTAATATTATCAAATTTTACTCTTAAGGAGAGTAGGGTCAAATGGGGATTCTATCAATAATCATGCCCTTTTAAACAATAATAATAGTCTAAGCTTCCATCCCATTCAGGACCTAACAACATAATCGAAAACACAGAGGTCTAAACCCAAAAATATATATATAAATTGACCCCAAAGTTCTCAGTTCGGGTTTATACAAAAGTGCCAATTTCTAAACTCGTAACAAAAATCAAACTTGCACTTCAACTCGGCTTAGCCCACCAAAACAACGAAATGATACACATATACCCGATTAAGGGTGATTAAAACATTAAGGCTCAACTGAGTGAAAGTCGGCCTACCAAATACAATAAATATGAAGCCATACAACCCAGGAGGTTTAAAAATATTTAAAGCAAGATCAAAGATATGCCTTCTATCAACCCAGGACATATTTTCAGTCCAAAACTTCCTTCTTAACAAGCATATATATTGAACTTCTAATTTCCAAATACCCTAATAATTTGCACAATACACGAAGTGCATAATCAAGCTTATCATAAAATAGACCCAAATCGTAAAAAAAAAAAAAATAGAAGTGTATCATTCCATTAATATGGACTAATGACCCACTTTTTTTTAAAAAAATGGATAACTCAACCAGAATCGATCAAGGGTTTTCCATATAACAATAATAATAAGACCATAAGTTACAGAATATTCCGCCTATTAATAATCATAAAAAAAAATAAAAATTTATTTGTATATTTTCCTCTAGGGCAGTAACATAAAAGGAACCCAATGCTAGTCAAAGCTGCAACTTTCCAGAGGCGATTATATACCCAGATTCACAAAATGAACAACGACATTTTTTTTGCAGAAGGAAGCAACTTTAAAATTATATATATACATTTTCATATAATCAATCGAAGCATACACCGAGAACCTTTGTTTTTTTATATATAAATGGGTTTGATCACTTCAACAAGAACAACCAATAGAGGCAAATCTAGAAGTAACAAACTGTTAACCATATACTGAACACAAATCCACAAAATCACAAATTTAAACCAATTTCTAGAAAGAAAAAGTTTCATTTCAAGAGGTTTATTAGATACTAGCATATTATGTATATGGTTAGTCTATCTTGCCTGTTTTAATGCATCCACCAGTCGTGTACATCCAGCAGGGACTGCTACAGCCACACGCCCCCCCCTTTTCCTCTGCTTCACTAGTCTTTTCTTGCAATATTGCCACACCAGATTCCCCTTTTTGAAGGCACGGCTTCTTCCAGAAATGCACCTATCCAAACACTATGAAAGCACCGATTTCCAAAATGAAAATGCCATTCAAAAACCCCAACTAAAAACACGCCGATCATTCTTGGCATCTCAACAACACAACCCACTTTTAAACAATCCGCCTCAAGGAGATCCTCTTCCATGGGTTACATCGTAGAACAAGCAAGGTCTCCCCGAGAGAATCTTTACAATAATTTTCATCGGTCTCCTGGTAACACTTTTACTAAGATTAATCGATTTTGATAAAAAAATAACTTGAAGGAGAATCCCGAATTGAGGATGCCAATTACTTCCTCACAGACTAACAACATAGTTGGACGACACTTCTGGTTGGAGGTGCTCACGAAGGCTTCTACAAAACTGCAACATGCTTGATTTCAAGTCTCTAATAGCCACACCACCTCCTCGAACATCAGGCTGATCCTTCCTTGGGTGGAAATTCCTTTATTCTTTCACCATGTCCCCAATCATTCCGAATCCTCTGGAGGCACAGTAGGGAGGATAAGCCAACAAAGGGCCAAGAAAATTTTGCATGATTTAATGGAGCGCAAAAGGAGGTTCCGCATTATTCCAAAATAATACCCGTGGCACAGCAAAAAAAAAAACTTAAGAAGTCAAAGCATGGCCATGGTAAAGTCATAATTTATTAGAACATCCAATGTAAGCTACGCAGCCACCAAAGTTTCTTTGCGTGAGTAGGTCAAAATGAGGTGTCAGGGTTATAATTTAAGGTAGATTGGTGAACAAGTAGGTATGTCGAACAATGAAGATAGTTGGTGGAGGCGCCCAACCACACACCACCTGCCAAAAGGACAAAACAACAACAACCCATGGAACAACTTCTCCCTCACGCCAGGCAGGTCGCATAGATGGCCATAAAGGATGGCATGAAGGTAGGTGAATGCAACTATTTTCCATTAATTTTAAGCTTGCATGGAGCCAAGGGAAAAAGACTAGAGGTTGTAGTTTTTAAGGCAACACATTTGAATGGCTAACCAAGGCAACAATAATAGACATCCTCTTCAATTGCGTGAACCTAGGCTCGGTCTACGGGAGCGACCGACAACATAAAAAAAAAAAACTTAAAGATAATAATTAATACTTAAAATTGATAACAATTGAAAATAAAATATAATCACCAATCGACAATAATAATAATAGTAATATTATTATTATTATTATTATTATTACTTATTACTTTGTAGCTTAAAATAGTTATTAATTATAATCGTAACGGTCAGAAGTCAAGCTCGACAATAGAGAAAAAAATTATTATTATTATGGATATTCCTCTTTAACCGAACACATCCTAACACACCAAAACGTCATTCCAGCCCTCTACTAGGATAATAGAACACGATATGCCTTTAACAGGGTATTCATAAAGGACACTACGAGGTCTACAACCAGAGGCAACGACAACAAAAAGAGGAGGCAAGACGGAGACAAAGGATGCTAATCCTTCTCTGTGAAAAGGAAGAAGTCATCTAACGAATAATGAGAGCACTCGCAAATGTTCAATGTTTAGCAACAGGGTCACCGAAACAAGGACTAGGGTACGCCAAATGGGGCATTACATTCTCCTCCCCTTAAGAAAGCATCGTCCTCGATGCGACATAACACAAAGGAAAAGAAATGGTAAGCAATAAGGATCAGATAAGGGTGAAGGTACGCTCTAAGTTTAATATTTCAGATGCAAAAGCATGACCATGGGGTAGCCTAGGGAACATTTGGCAGAAATTTTAACTGTTAAGGTTCTGTGAAGATTGGCAGTTCTTTCTTGTTCATCATTTCATTTGTCTCTTTCCATTAGCACTATTCTTAGTTTAATTTCTTTTAAAATTTCATCATTGCAGAGTTTTGGTTTATTCTTTATTGTGGGTGCCCAACATGAACTGCTAACACAACACCCTATCAGTTCACAAGACACTACAGATTCACAAGCACGCAAGTATATACTTCATGATTGTATTACACCACAAAAGGTTACTCAAATACGGAATAGAATAGGCACAGTCCACATAACATAGTACTCGTCACACATCAATGACTGACACACAAAAAACTCAAACAAAAGAGTACTACAATCCACCAGACATTCCCTCAATTTGTATCGATGAAAAATTCACATAACACCAAACAAATGCTACAGGTACATAGTGTCCACACGGGAATCAATGACATATCCACAACATCACAACACATATCCATCTGACATGAGTAACACATACATCAAAAGACCACTACCAAAACATCACAATAACTCAACATATATCCCAGAACATCAACCATACACACAAATATCAAATGCCTCCCTCAAACTCTTATGCCTCCCTCAAGTCTCTTATGACTCCCTCAAGTCTCTTATGCCTCCCTCAAACTCTTATGCCTCCCTCAAACTCTTATGCCTCCCTCAAGGAGGCCGGTTGACCCTATGGCCTATGACACATAGGGCTCGAGCACTCCTAACCCAAGTGACATAATAACGCGTGGTTCAACAACCCGCTAGTTATCTGTAACTCCTTGGGGCATACCCCTATACAACGAAGCGGGTCCATAGGTCCAACCATTTCATGGTGCATCCCATGACCCTAATCCACACATCACGACAATAGAACCAGCATAACAATCCAATCAAAGTGCCAAGTGGCAAAGTACAAGCCTTGGGCAAGGCGGTAAGAATTCCAAATTTAAAAGAAGACCCAAAATCAAGCAAAATAAATGGCCAAATAGCCATAGTTAGTATCAAAATCCCCATGTTAGTGCCACAAACCAAGGAAATGCCCAAAATTGTAAAGCATGGCAATCAAGAAAAGCTACTGGTCCTTACAAAATAAAGTAAAAAGCTCAATTTATGAATAAAATCAACTTATAATAATGTCACATTACGATAACTGTGTGGCTTTATCTAGCCACCAAAGGGGTACTCAACGAGTTGCTAGCACTCGGAACATCGAGCCTCAGCTCGTAAAATACCTATCAATAATACAACTGTCATCACCTCCATCTGAATCATCCCGCCACCACTTCGACAAAGCTAAACATAGTCATAGATACACTAAGGTTGTACCCATAAAACAACCACATAAAGAGAGAGAGAGGAGCACGGTCCACCATCTACTAAGCCTAAGGTTGGCTCTATTGATTGGTCAACTGTACACCTTTCCTCACTCTAAACACACACTTTACCGATTCCCTTTAGGGTCGGTTAGCATAAGGTTCACAACATAACATACAACAACATCACTAACATAACACACACATAACATCCTACATGGTGGTACACATACAAGGTAGATCACGATCACATTCATAAACTTCCTACATATGGTAATCACCATACGATAGGGGTAGATCACGATCATTACATTCACCGAGTGTAACATAGTACATCACTTTACCACATTGGTACACACATTTCTTCAAAGCATGTAAAACATCATGATACGATAGGGTTCAACATCAATCAAGTCATACAACACATTGATACACCCACATATCACAATATGTCACAATGCTCTAACACTATGTCATCCACTTTATAATTCTTTTCACACATCACAAGCAGTAATTCACCCGTGAACTCTTCATAGAATCCACAAGAAGGAGAGAGAATACTCCCATCCCCAACATATCAACATGATCACAAACACGCACAAGGTGACATACACATCATGTGCGTTCACAATATCACAATTACGACAATAATCACATCACGTTTAAAGCACATTACTCTTCCAATATCTACCACCATCATGCAACATCATCATCATCATGCAGTATCATCATGTAACACCACCACCACCATGTAACATCATCATATAACACCAACCGGCCCATAGGTTCGAGAGCATGAACCTATGCTCGATACCAAGTGTAACGACCCAAAAACCACACACGAACAACACAGTGAAATACAGGATAACTTTTTTTTTTTCTTCTTTTTGACAAGACAACATGGAAGTCCAACCACATGACACACTTACATTTAGGGCATCCCATGAGGAAATTCTTGTTAAATTTTTTTGTTTACTAAAATGTCTCTTAATTCTTAACTTACGTTCTTATAAAATTTCATGTAATGATTCACACAATTCTTTTCACAAGGGAGAACTTCTTTCTTTTCAACTATTGACTAAATAGCTTAAGGCCAAGCTTTCTAAACTAGGATCATCAATTTTATGTCCAAAGCTTTTTATTCATTTGATTTTAGAACATTTTCCATTTCTTACAAGGTTAATTAAACTTACTCAAGCCACTAACACATGTTCCACACCTCTATTGCACAGATGAAGGCATAAGCTCCGATTGAGTGGAAAGTACCGCTTAGGGTTCATAACAATAACCTTCTTGTTTAAGGATCAAATTTTGACCTTGCTTAAGAAATATCACCATGAATCAAGGCAAGGGTTAACAGAACAGGACAACAGAATTTAGCTTCAGGGTCACATTGTTTACTATCCATCTTTTATTGAGGTTAAGAGTTTATCAAGATTGGTTAAATGTTCCATCTAGACTTTACTTAATTAAGTTTGACAAAGGAAAACATTTCAAACGATAGAGAGAGATTTAAGGTTTTATTAATCAATTTCCCTCCTACTTATTAAATCCTATCATCTTCTAAAATCTAACCATTGATTTCACCATGAGATCATTTAAGATTTCACCATAAAAGGATAATGTTTATTAGTTTAGCTCGGGAAAAACAAGTAATCATATTTTGTTACAAAAGATAGATTCCTCTTGATTGTTCCAGTCTCAAAAGCTATCAAGTAGATCACATCTACATTAATATATTCATATATATAAATTTTAGTTTAACTTTTATAAGGACTATCCAGTTCACTTTATAGTGCTTACAAACTCATTACTACTATGCCTTAGAAGGATTTACAAGTCAACATTTTAACTCAAGAGTAGAGTTTAACAAGACTTTCGTTTGCAAAAACAAAACAAGGTTACATCGATTCTTTCCTACACGATGCATAAACCAAAGGGACATACCATCTCTATTAATCCATGACTAGGGAACAAGAGCGTAATAACACGGAACATGCCACGCTACTATTCTAAGGATTTAAAATACACTAGAATATCCCATAACCAAGCGGTAATCAAAATTTCATCTTTCACATGATAACCAAACAAGCCAAAGTTTCAACAGTTACAACAACAATACTCTACAATACATCCCACTAAGGCATTGACCCTCCTTCTAAAATGTCCAAAGGCCCTTTCCGAATTTTTATAACATAATACGCATTCGATACAAAGGAACATCATAACCAAGATTGATGCAATAATCTACAAGTTCTTCCATCATCTAACCACATAAGCCATCTGCAACAATTAATAACCTGAGTCAGTTCACGAGAACTGAGCAAGATAAGACTATACATAGCAACAATAAGCTACTAGCTAACAATACCATGAAAGGAAACATTCTATTTCAAGAAATGGATCAAAGTTCTAACCTCTAACAACCTTTTGAAACAAGATATAATTTTCACCATACCAACTAAGAAGAGAGCCCTATGTTTTAATTATGAACAATATCTCGAAAACCACAAAAGGTTGACAACCAAAATATGCAATACTATGGAATTTATAATGTTAGAACAAAGAGTTGAGAGTATTAGGATTTCAATCATGTACTCAAGTAGAATACGTGATCAAAATCTAATATGCCGCCCATCAATCAACATTCTCTAGGTGAAGTCGAAAGATGAAAACCAGGATACGATCTTAGTCACCAAAACAAACAATAGTTCAATAATCATTCTAGAAGGCCATAGGCCTAATAGGTTAAAGTAAACAACGAGGGTAAGAAGAGAGTTCCATCATGTAAACAAAAGGTTAAATGGCTGAAAATATTATATTTAAACTCAAACCATTATTTCTTATCTAACAAGTGACTTCATAATAATAATAATAATAGGTTTTTACTAATAAGGATGAGTGGAAAGGATGAAAAACTCACATGCGGAGGCAACTAACTTTGCTACAAACGAAAATCAATGTCTTTACTAGAGCATTGCCTAGAGTGGAAAGGATAAAAAAATAAAAATACCTACTAGACATAACCAAAGACCGAATAGAGACAAGCCCCATGACTAACCAAGTCCATTAAGCAAGCTAGAATTCTAAACACATCCATTCAATTTTCATAACACTTTAGATTTATAACCCTCCCATTCTAGAGGAAACATAGCCATGAATCTAGGCTTGGTTGAACATTTCCGAAGTCAACTCACTTCCAAAAATTGTAAATGTTATAAAAAAAACAGTCTCTCACTCTTCTTAGTTTACATTTCATCACTATACATGTGTTAACCTACGCAGTGATAAAGCTCATAATACACCACTGAAGATAGATATCCTCCCACGATGATCTTCTGTAAGGATGTAATCACTACCATTAGGTTCGATACATATACAAACTATTCCGTATTTTCTCCCCCTTTTTTTTTTCCAACAAAATATATTCTCGACCTTCCATTACAATCATTCTAAATTTGTAAGGAAAAGTCACTCAGCAAGAACGAAGTACAAAAGCAATTTTGACTAAATTAAGGAACGTCATGTTACCTTAATCAGTCGATGAAATCCTTAAATTTCACAAACCACGAAATATATTACCTTAACTCCATCAAGGCATCATGTCTATACTTGATTAAATCAACCACATATGGAATCATCAACATTCCACATCATAACACCATAAAGGCCATTAATATTATCAAATTTTACTCTTAAGGAGAGTAGGGTCAAATGGGGATTCTATCAATAATCATGCCCTTTTAAACAATAATAATAGTCTAAGCTTCCATCCCATTCAGGACCTAACAACATAATCGAAAACAGCAGAGTCTAAACCCAAAATATATATATATATATATATGACCCGAAATAATTCTCGCCTCGGTTCGGGTTTATACAAAAGTGCCAATTTCTAAACTCGTAACAAAAATCAAACTTGCACTTCAACTCGGCTTAGCCCACCAAAACAACGAAATGATACACATATACCCGATTAAGGGTGATTAAAACATTAAGGCTCAACTGAGTGAAAGTCGGCCTACCAAATACAATAAATATGAAGCCATACAACCCAGAGGTTTAAAAATATTTAAAGCAAGATCAAAGATATGCCTTCTATCAACCCAGGACATATTTTCAGTCCAAAACTTCCTTCTTAACAAGCATATATATTGAACTTCTAATTTCCAAATACCCTAATAATTTGCACAATAATACGAAGTGCATAATCAAGCTTATCATTGTTGGCATAATTAATACATTGTTATATGTATAATCGACCTATCGATTCCAACCCTCGCTAACTAAATTCTCTCTCCCGTATTAATACACTCTTCATTGTGAATAAAATCATTCGTTACATTTAACATTTCTCCTGGTCTAAAATTGGTATCGGAGCGGCGTGAAGACGGGAGCGTGAGTGAGAAAGGTTTGTCTTTCATTGGTTTGTGGACTTTTTCCGCTTGGGAAAATCACTTCCCCTCCCCGCGTGGAAATTTATTTGAGCCTCTTTCCATTCTCTCGCCGCGCTTGTACTGCAATATTTGCTATTATTTTCGCTCCTCACAAGTGCGTCCTCTGCTCGAGCGTGGGAGAAGAAAGAAGACTGCTGCTTTTTCTATTCATCCTGCGCTAGAAGAAAGAAGATTGCCGTTTTTCTATTCATCCCTGCTGCGTGGGAGAAGAAAGAAGATTGCAGTTAGTTGTATAACCGTTTTTTTTTCTATTCATCCCTAAAACGCGTGGAGAGGAGACACCATCAACAAAAACGCGTCGATCCAATCAGATCATCCTCATCAACAACTGCCCCCCCCGTATATCTTCTGTAGGTGACATTGTCCTCGGATCTTTGGTTGTTGGAGCGATATTCTTATCAGGCCTAGATCTAAGCAAATGCTGGGTCTCCTGTAGCGCGTGCTGATTGTTTGCCAATGTAGCAATATATTTCCTGGTCACAGGGCGATCAGGTGCAACAAGACTCTTGGCGTCAACTGTATGTGGGTTTCTTCCAACAACATTTCGAATATCAGACAAAGCCCTTCGACCATTGCCTTCCATTTTTTTTTCAGACCTTTGTTGTGCTGTGCGTGGTAGCTTGGGACAGTGGATTGCTGTACGTGGAGGAAACGGGATGTGTATGACCTGTGCGCTGAAGGAGATCCTCAGCCTGCGTGGAGTTCCAAACGACCTGACTTCATTTCCTTTCATTGAGCTTTGTTCTTTTCTCATTGAGCAAAGAATGTGGCAATGATGTGTGCCTAGCCCACCGTGGAAGGAGCCCAAGCCAGCGCCAAAGGTGACCTGCGTGGAATTTGGAGTCATCCTGGCGTCAGATTTGACTGTATATGAGCAAGTGCCATTCCAAAACGCATGTATTCTGCAAACACGAAAGGATTATCTAAACATGGAGCTCCTGGTAGAGACGCAGGGATAAGGAGAAGTAGCACAAGGAAGGAACAGAACGGTTATGACAGTTATGATTTACCTTTCAACTCATTTTTATTGATGTAGAAAGAGGTCTACGTAACTTTGAAGAGTCTCAGCACAACCGTGGAGGAAGAAGTAGTCTCATTGAGCCAAAGAGGGAGAAGAGAGCATGTGGCAATGACCACTGACCAATTTATAAGCACTGTGTGGAGTTTGACATGAGTGGCATCGACCACCGAAAACCCAGGTGTGTATTGGTAGACTCCTTCCCCCAATATCTTCCCAACTGTTGTTTGCAGACCATGCAATACATTAGCAAGCGCATCATACAAAAGATCAGGAGACATGTGGAATTTGTTTGAATCAAATCGGAACAAAACGAGATTAAGCCCCTTCATTCATTCATCAAATTTGCTATCAAAGATGGACGCAAACAACCAGCCTATGATCCCATGCAATAGTCTGAGAGCATGAAATTCATGCCCAGAGATGTTAGCAGACGGGTAAGAAACCATAGAGACGTGCCGCATTTGAGAGAACCAAGAACATCGGTATCTTAGGTCTCCAAAACTTGCAACCGAGGACATAATGGATCGAGTCTTGTTCGACATAGAGACGAAGAAGAGTCACTGTCGATCCAGATGACAAATGCGAGATTAAATGCCCTCGTGCACATCTTGCACACCACACGAGCTTTTGAGCTCACTTCTTCATCTATTTTTTCTACAAACAAGAGCACATCTGTCATAGAGATTCAAGAAAATCCAGGCAAAGTCCTTGTTGCAAGAAGCAAATAGGACATGTCATGACGTAACAAGATGATGAATCTGGGGTAGATTTGTAAAAACAATGTATTAAGGGGGGGAATGTTGGCATAATTAATACATTGTTATATGTATAACCGACCTATCAGTTACAGGTGGTTACCTGCTAACTGAATTCTCTCCTGTATTAATACACTCTTCATTGTGAATAAAATCATTCAGACATTTACCATTTCTCCTGGTCTAACAATCATAAAATAGACCCAAATCGTAAAAAAAAACAGAAGTGTATCATTCCATTAATATGGACTAATGACCCACTTTTTAAAAAAAAACGGATAACTCAACCATAATCGATCAAGGGTTTTCCATATAACAATAATAATAAGACCATAAGTTACAGAATATTTCACCTATTAATAAACATAAAAAAAAACATAAAAAATTATTTGTATATTTTCCTCTAGGGCAGTAACATAAACGAAACCCAATGCTAGTCAAAGCTACAACTTTCCAGAGGCGATTATATACCCAGATTCACAAAATGAACAGTGACATTTTTTAAGCAGAAGGAAGCAACTTTAAAATTATATATATATACATTTTTATATAATCAATCAAGCATACATCGAGAACCTTTGTTTTTTTATAAATAAATGGGTTTGATCGCTTCAACAAGAACAACCAACAGAGGCAAATCCGTATAACATGGCATCATTAACCATATACTTTGAACACAAATCCACAAAATCACAAATTTAAACCAATTTCTAGGAAGAAAAAGTTTCATTTCAAGAGGTTTATTAGATACTAAAGCATATTATGTATATGGTTAGTCTATCTTCCTATTTTAATGCATCCACCATGTACATCCAAAGCAGGATCACATGCCACCACACCCCCTTTTTCTCGCTTCACTAGTCTTTTCTTGTAATATACCACACCAGATTCCCAAGGCACGGGCATGAAAGAATACAACAGGTGGCTATCCAAACACTATGAACTGCACCGATTCCGGAGCTTTAACGCCATTCAAAAACCCCCAATGTAAAGCAAACACGCTGATCATTCTCAGCATCTCAACAACACAACTCACTACACTAAACAGATCCACCTCTAGGAGATCCTCTTCCATGGGTTACATCGTAGAACAAGCAAGGTCTCAGTAGAGAATCTTTGCAATAATTTTCATCAGGTCTCCTGGTAACACTCTTACTAGTCACTTAATCGATTTTGATAAAAAATACCTTGAAGGAGAATCCCGAATTGAGGATGCAATGATCGATCGAATAGATAACAACATAGTTGGATGACTCCTTGGTTGGAGGCACTCACGAAGGCTTCTACAAAAATACAACATGCCTGATTTCAGCCTCTCCCAAACAAGGACACCTCCTAGAGCAGCAGCAGCTATCCTTAGGTCGAAATTCCTTTATTCTTCTGGCTGGGTGTCCCCACCTCATTCCAGAATCCTCTGGGAGGCACAGGTAGGGAGGATAAGCCAACAAGGGGCCAAGAAAATGTTGCGACTGTAACAAAAGGAGGTTCCGCCCATTATTCCAAAATAATACCCACGCCAAAGCACCAAAAAAAAAACTTAAGAAGTCAAAGCATGGCCATGGTAAAGATAATTTATTGAACATCCAATGCAAGCTACGCGCCACCAAAGTTTCTTTTCGCATGAGTAGGTCAAAATGAGGTGTCGGGGTATAATTTAAGGTAGATTGGTGAACAAGTAGGTATGTCGAACAATGAAGATAGTTGGTGGAGGCGCCCAACCACACACCACCTGCCAAAAGGACAAAACAACAACAACCCATGGAACAACTTCTCCCTCACGCCAGGCAGGTCACATAGATGGCCATAAAGGATGGCATGAAGGTAGGTGAATGCAACTATTTTTCATTAATTTTAAGCTTGCATGGAGCCAAGGGAAAAAGATTAGAGGTTGCAGTTTTTAAGGCAACACATTTGAATGGCTAACCAAGGCAACAATAATAGACATCCTCTTCAATTACGTGAACCCAGGCTCGGTCTACGGGAGCGACCGACAACATAAAAAAAAAAAAACTTAACGATAATAATTAATACTTAAAATTGATAACAATTGAAAATAAAATATAATCACCAATCGACAATAATAATAATAGTAATATTATTATTATTATTATTATTATTATTATTACTTTGTAGCTTAAAATAGTTATTAATTATAATCGTAATCAGAAGTCAAGCTCGACAATAGAGAAAAAAATTATTATTATTATTATGGATATTCCTCTTTAACCGAACACATCCTAACACACCAAAACGTCATTCCAGCCCTCTACTAGGATAATAGAACACGATATGCCTTTAACAGGTATTCATAAAGGACACTTACGAGGTCTACAACTAGAGGCAATGACAACAAAAAGAGGAGGCAAGACGGAGACAAAGGATGCTAATCCTTCTCTGTGAAAAGGAAGAAGTCATCTAACGAATAATGAGAGCACTCGCAAATGTTCAATGTTTAGCAACAAGGTCACCGAAGCAAGGACTAGGGTACGCCAAATGGGGCATTACAATGATCCCTTCATAAAAGATTGGATGCTCCTTACGACTCGCACAAATTCGTGCATTTCTCAAGTTAAAATAAATGATTTCAGTTCAGGTGTACACCTCTTCGCAAACAATGATTAGGTTTTACCCCACAATAAAGATATGTTGAATTCGTTAGGTGTGCCTATTGTATGTTACCATGCAGAAACCTCAAAAGGAACAATGAAATCGACCTTGATGATGAGCAGCTAGAAGCCAGCTTATTGTTAATTTACGGTCAAAAAGTTATGGCTTACTTATAATCTCTGGGTGTCAGCGGGACTTGTCAATGGCTCACTTGGTCAGGTTGTTGGAATTGTTTACAACACTGGTTTATCTCCTCCTTCTTTTCCAATATTCGTAGCTATTGAATTCCCAAACTATGGTCCCCCTGGTGTAGTGAGAATCCTACATATGTTCTGATAGTTCCAATTGCTTGGGGTAGTCGAAAATAACTAAATCTCAAAATGTCTTTGGCA
Source organism: Taxus wallichiana var. yunnanensis (assembly GCA_018340775.1). Lineage (NCBI taxonomy): Eukaryota > Viridiplantae > Streptophyta > Pinopsida > Cupressales > Taxaceae > Taxus > Taxus wallichiana. The sequence goes on from CM031243.1 coordinate 481,277,545, forward strand.
CTAACTATACACAAGTCGCAGGGCCTTACTTTGGAAAGGGATTCTATTGATATTAGAACCAGAGAACATCAGGGTTTGACCTTTACAGCGATCTCAAGAGTTTGTAGACTTGTGGACCTTCATTTCTCCATGTCTTTCACTTTCCATAGATTTTGCAAAATGTCGGTTTTCCCGTCCGTTGAGATAAGAAGTGTGAAGATCTCAGAATGTTTGCTTTGGCTAAGTTTACTGCTTCGAAACACTAGATAGATTGAGTTCGCATAGAAACATTATATTTTCTATTTTTCTAGGTTTTGATTTACTCTCATTGTGGAATTTATAATATAAGATTAAGAAAATTTCCAGTTCACACTCCCCTTACTGATGTTGCTGATTTGTTGCAACTGTGACTTTTACCAAAAAAATCTTCATATGTCGCATAATTATAATTCTTGTTGATGTTAAATTCTTTTTGCCCTTTGTCTATATCCATATTGTATTATTTCTTGTCCAAATGTGGCTTCCCTCGGTTCTTATAATTTTGCAGATGCCTAAATATCGTGCGTGAAAGCTCCACCAGAAGAGAAATACCAAGAACATAAACATTATTTATCGGTAACATGGGATACCACCCATACCAGAAGAAGGAACATCCGCTGATGTCACATCGCTGAAAGCCGTCATTGAATAAGTACAACTTGAATTGCCCTAAAAACGTCCCTCGGCTATCCTTAACTTTCCCTCTGGATGTGGTAGGTTTGCAGATGACTTGGATCATCCACTGTTGCGATACATCAAAGAACTTGTTGAGAGGAAATAACAACCTCAGGAATATGAGGAATAAGAACCAGAGCCAAATTAACTTAAGAAATTTTCAGCAGCCATGAACTTCCACTTGATGGAACTGAACAACGGTTGCATAAGCTATTGTTTAGTGAACCCGATGCCTCTGACATGCAGGTTATATACTTTACAAGCCATCCCATATTTGTTTCATGTCCCTGCTTTGGAATTTTCATTTCCTCTCTCTGAGCATTTTAAGAAAAAAATAGAATCGCTCTTTCAGTTCATTTACTTGTTTCTCATCCTCCTCTCTCGTGTTTGTTTCTTTACATGTTGGCGAAACTGATTACGGAGCAAAGACTCCCATTTAGTCTCCATATTTACTTTTCTGTTCTTGAATTCTGTGTTTTCATCTGGCCATTTTTTTGCATGGTCTTCTACAGATAGTGAATTTCGATCTGTCTATGTAATCACAAGATCTATGTTTTTTCTATAAAAAAAACTATGTACTGAAAATGCATGCTACTATTTTATGGTTTTCCTCTGTGGATGCTGCTTCAACACACTTGTATTTAAAACTTTTATTTCCTACAAAGATACAGAATATGTTACTGTAGTGAGTTTTAATAAATATACTTCCGTCCGTAATAATTCAGTACTTTTTAAGTTACTGCCTATTGAAATTTTATACATTCACGCATCGGATATGCATTCTATGCATACCAAGAGTAAACAAATTGGAATCCAGGTAGCATCAATATTTCCTTTTCCTTAATTTATTTCCTTATCAGGATTATGGTTAACAGTTTCACATGCTTTTACAGGGTTCCAAAATCTTTTCTCGTTCCATGCTTCATCAAGTTGTTTCTGTATTCAAGTCATAAATGGTGAACTCATTTTCGTATATTCAATTGGGAAAAATCTGGTCTCCAATTTCAGTTAGATTAAGTGTACCTGTTATTTCAAACATTTGTCATTGGATTTTGAAAGATATACTTGCTTGTTTGCAAACTTGTTTTTGGAATTTCTGTTGGGAAAACTCTGGTCTCCAATTTCAGTTAGATTAAGTGTACTTGTTTTTTCAAATTTTTTCATCGGCTTCTGACTTACATACTTAGTTTTTTACAAATGTAGCGTCGCAAAAACGACGACGCTCTCGACGATGACGATGACGATGACGACAAAGAACTTGCTTTCACAAACTTACGACCCGAAAATGCGACTAATAATTTTATTTTTTTTGCAGGTGAGTCCGCATACAGGCTCGAAACTACAACAGTCACGGTAATGCTTCGAGGTCAATGATGTTTAATTTAATCTCATTCGACGTTTCACAAAAGATAAGAAGGGTCGTCTTTCGAGTTAATTAGACTAATGTCTGATAATATCGTAATAACAATATTTCTGAATGTTAACTCTAGAGTATGATATAATTTATTTTGAAGTGAATACACTAACCACTCAATTTTTATTTTTATTTTATTATTCAGTTATATTACGTTATCTCATGATTTAATACATTATAATATATATAAATATATATATATATATATATAAGGGAATTACACATTACGATATATCCTTGGCACTAATTTATTTTATTGCATTGTATGATTTTATATGTTTAGTTATTCATAATTCCTTATTTATATCTAGTATGATATTATATGAAAATTATGTTTTATTGTCATGCCACTATTATATCATATAGAATTTAATACTTAACTAACCTAACTAGTTATCCGTGTTTTCATTAACTTGCAAAGTAAGGTATTTCAAACTTATGTCTAAACATTATGGATGGGGCGGTGGGTGTCTCAACAATCACCTGTCCACCATTAAGACTCCCTCCCCCCTCTCCTTGCGTGCACGCTTCTTCCAACCGGCCGCATAAAACATTGAATTCACTTTATTTTGCAAATCAATTATCTTACAAAGTCGGCTTGCTGTTGGATGCTGTCCCGACCACGCGGATTAATGAGGTGGTTGAAGATGAAGCTACAGGCCGATGTAGCTGGCGTAGACACTGTTTTATCCGCCCAGGCCGCGCGAGCATGAAGGGAGGGAGAAGGAGAAGCTACAGGTGCATGAAAAGAAGGTTGCAGATGGTGGTTAGGTGAGTTACCTCCACTTTCATGATGCTTTGCAAGGTGTGTGCTGGCGGGAGTGCTCTGACGCGAGTCCTAGCCGCGGCCTGTGTTGTCGGTCGGGCGGCAAAGCAGGATAAGACAAACACCCCCCTTTTGAGCGCCTACACCAAGCAGGTTGTCCATTCAAGTTGTTATCTGTTCAGTGTCAAATGCATCCTCAAATTCGGGTTCTGCCTTCAAGATATTTTTATCAAATAGACTGAGGGATAGTGAGAGTGACAAGAGGCGACCCGATGAATTTTACTTACACGATTCTCTAAGGGGGCTTACCAGTTATACGGTGTAGCTCGAGGATGAAAAACTCATAAAGGCGGATCTGTTCCATATCACAATGTTCATGAAGCAGTTTGTTTTTTTTTTGTCATTCTGATCTGATGGACGCATTAGCTGAGATTTGTTATTTCTGTCAATACTGCAGTAATTCATCCTTTTTTTTTTTTTATAAAGAAGCCACCACATTATAAATGCAAGGCAAACTCTGACTACAGGTACGAATAAGTAGAATCATTAAAGCTGTTATAAATTACTGTGAATAGAGCATGGTGAAATTGGGTCACAGGGAAGAATTCAGAGGTTCTCACACAAATCTAAAGAGTGGATGAGTGTTATTACAGTCATAACGACTTTTAAAGTGTGAAAATAGAATAAAAGACATCAAATTTGGGGAAATCGAATATCTTTAAACTATTGTTTTTACACATTTGTAAAAGTCTGTAGCAGGGGTATAAAATCGACTTTTTCACTATTCAATCAAATCGATTAGTATTATGTGTAAAAAGAATGGATTGGAGAAAATTTTGAAAACGTACTCCTGCCAGATCTAACGTTTTCTCTTGCAGAGTTGAATAAAATTTGCAAATTTTAATAGCTTGGCATTCTTCAGGAGGGACGTGATAATTGATTTTATCGTTCAATTGTATGTGAGAAATTGAAATTCATCACAATAGTGAGAAGGAATAAAGCAAGGTGCCATATTTAAATTACACAGAAATAATTCACTGTTCAAAATAAGTGCTCAGAGTTTAAAAGCCTCGCATTAAAATTTCCTTCTACACAATTCAATAAACATTACATGGGATTTCAAATAGATTAATTTCATTTCCTTTTACGATTTGCAAATAGATTTACAATGGGTTCTTAAATGAAGAAGAGCATAATAGAGCTAGAGCATAGATTTCTTTATTGGCATATTTAAAACTATTTGAACTTAAGTCTTTTTATCGACAAAACAAGAATGGTAAATGCTCCCGTAATGCCCACTTCCCTACGACGCTTAGTGATTATCATTTTGAGTTATGCAGACTTTAGATATGGACATGGCTTATACTTATGTTGATTAGCATGATGTTTTGTGACTAGACGCATTTGGATTATGGTTGGATTTTGTTTTCAGTATGATCTGCACTGACTCATGGACAGACTATTGGATATTGATATTATTTTTATATAGATATATTGCATGTGTTCTAACATTGGATTTCTTCGCCCTGATGAGTAGAATGTAGTTGTTGAATTTACATTACTATGATTTTGGAAAATGATGAAATGCATAATTAAATTGTGAATTAGACCTAGAAATAATGATTGCTTGAATTACGTATAGATGTTAATAAATTTCATGCATATGATTATTTTGGATATTTTGACATGGCCGCAAGGCCGAAGAGGGTATTTTGCATTTTGCAGAAACACAAAGATGATCACCACCATGAGGGGATTGGGGACCAAACACACACAGATGTCCGGGTGGTTACAACATTGGTCGTCAAGGCAACTTGTAAACTGTATTGTGTTAGCTTGTCCTTGTATGTGTTGAGAAAATTTTCTTGAGGGGGTAATGTTCTAATGTGACCATGGGGTTGAGAATTTTATTTAATTGTTTTATTTACTTTAGTAGGTGATTTCATTTGGGATGCCTTCTTTTATTACTTTTGCTAAGTATGTTTAGATTAATTTAATATCTTGTTTTAGTCATGTGGGTGTAATAAATTTTGTTGGTTGGCTCCTTGAGCCATGTGTTGTTTCTTGTATTGAATGCTTATCTTGAGTGTTGACCACTCCAAATCTCTTGAAAACTCGAATTTGAGTTTGAGGGCAATTTTGGGGACTTATGGGACAAGTTAAACTTGTCCCACACTTCCCAAAACCCCTTACCAACCATATCTATGGGTTGGGAAGCCCAAAAAGGGATTAGTTATTGTTTTGGGAAGTGATTTTGTCTTGGAGTGCACTTTTTCTTCATTTTGCATTTATTTGTGCCTTAAGGCACATGGGAAAGGGATGGTTGTGGAAGAGAGTTGTCATTCAACCCAACCACCCATTTATGGTGTTTTGGGATTTGAGTTGACCTTGGGAGATGGTTTGAGGATGTGTGATGTGGCATCCTACATGGAGCCACATCACCCTCACCCTTACCTTGGATCTATTTATTGAAACTTCCTCTCTTGTTGAGGGGGTTGGAGCTTTGTTTTTGTGTTGTTGAAGAGTTCTTTGTTATTTGGAGAGAGAGGAATTGGGAGAAAGAGATAGAGAGAGTTTTTGACTTGCATGCTTGGATTGATTTGGGAAGGAGCTTGGACAAGTTCTTGGTTTAGGCTACTCCAATGGAGAGGTAGGGAACCCTCTCCTTTGTTTTTGCTTTCATATTATTATTGCTTCTATGCTAAATTGTAAGAAATGCATGTCTACTTTGGTGTATTGTGAAAGATGGATTGAATGCTTTTTGTGTAGTATAGGAGAGGTCTATGGGAATACACATGAGGGAGGCAAAAGAGTAGATTAGGATATTGTGGAGGGAGTTTGAGAGGGATGCCCATCTTGGGTAGGAATGTTTACATTCTACCTTGTCTTTGAGGGAGCCATAAGAGGAGGGAGGCATAAGAGTATAGGAGGAAAAAGGGGTACTTGAGGGAGGCATAAGAGTTATAGGGGCTTGTGTTATTTTTGTGGAGGGTTTTGGATGGGCATCTCATCTCATTTGGGAGGCATAAGGGAAACATTCCCATAGTTCCTTCTCTTGTTGGCTTGGATGCAAGCCTTGTTGTGTAATTTTTAATGTTATTGTGTGTCTCTTGTTCTTCTATTTTTGCTTGAATGTTGTGAAGAACTTGTATTGTGGAAGCATGTATAGTTGCCTTGAGTTGGAGACCACCCTCCATTGTGTTGTGTTTGGGGCTCGGGGGTCAATGGAGGAGATTGCTTCTCTTCTCCATTGAGATTTGGTTGGGAGGAGAGTGTTGCCTCTCCCCCTATTTTGGTTGTGATTGAACTACTTGGAACTTGGAGCATGGATGAAGAACACTATGGAGCTTGTGGAGACTCTTTCCATTTCTTTACATATATTATTGTTGTTGTAAAACTTGCAAGTGAAAGAAATGTAATATTGCCTTGTTTTCTCTAGCTTCCATTATTGTAGATATGTTTCCTACATGAAGTAGGACATGTTGTATAGGATTTGAAGAAAAAGTTACATTGAAATGATAGTATTTCTTACTCTAAAAATTCATTCAAATTGTTGTTGAATTCTTGTGGAATGTTGGAAGTGAACTACAAAAGAAAATGCATGTTAGATCTCATTTTGTTGTTTAAAAGGAGGTGTATTTATAAGTGGCATGTAGTGTATCTCCCATTCTTGTGCTATTGAAGAAAGGACTCAAGTTTTCAAATAGTTTTAGTATGACAATGAAACTTTGTAAGGTCTAGTTCTTTTATGCTATCTTCATTTATGAATCTACTACAAGAATCCATTACAAATTAATGAAGGGAAATGAAATCAAATTCTTTGAAAACCCACGTTATGTTATTGATTTATGAAGAAAGAAATCGTAAAATTTCCACTTAACAAGTCACCACCACTTTTCAATTAAAAAGGAAACTAATATTTTTAATTACTAAACATGTCTGGGAAAATTAAGTTTGTCCCTTATTGGAAACTGTACCATTAGTGGGGCAATTATGAAACAAGTATGCATCGACTGCCATGTATAGAGCAGGTCGCTTTGACATTTTTTTGAGTGTCTCAAGGAAAATGCGTGTGCATTTCTTACACGCTGTGTAGATTCTCGTTTCCATCCGTGTGCCAGCAGGTGAAGCACTGTGAAGAGCAAGTGAGTTTCCATGGCAAGCCAATTTAAGCTCTCTGCTCTCATGTTTTTATTTTGCCTGCTGTTTATCCTTTAGTTTGAGTGCTTAATGGCAAATAGAACTATAACAAAGCAAACTTGTGGCAATGCCATAATCTATGTACCGTAACTAACACCATTAGCTCCTTGAAAATACTAATTTCTGACAGAGATTAGGACAACAGATTTTGAAATTTGAACACTGCGAATGGTCTTAGCTTCCTCAACTGCAATGGCAGGCCTCGCAACTGCCCGAAAAAAAAAATGTGAAGTTGTCTCAAAATCAAGGCCAGTCTGTCATCCTTAAATCGTGCCTAAGAGAATAACTGCTAAATATAAAAAAATAAAAAGATGATGATACGTTCCAGTAGATACGCCTGATAGACAACTTGATATACAGAGGCCGACTGTCACAGAGAATATTTAAATTGTGCAATGCTTGCAAAAACGTACTGAACCAGATAACAACATAGTTGGACAGCTTGCTGCCCCGTCTTCTCCTTGCAGCACCCATTAAAAGCGAGAGCAACTTCCTCCTCACGCGCAGGGAATTGTATTTTGTTCCTACCTCCCTTGCTGTCTACGCGGCCTGTAACTTCTGCTGTTCCGGTGCGTCCTCTTGCCTCCTTGTGTCTCCACGCGGTCTGTCGCCCCGTCTAACCTCAACCCGCAATGCACCTGCTCGCGCTCAAGGCGTCCGAACGGCTGAGATACGTGGTGGAATTTTTAATAAAGACAGGAATAGTAATAAAAACAGTAAGAAACATATTATATTGGGGACGTCTTCTCTGTCCGCTTTTCTTTTGGAAACGGTATTTGAGAAGCGTTTTAATCTTGCTCCAGCGGTAGAGCTTCAACAGCGAAGGTTGCGGGTGGATGTTTTGACAGACAAAACTCTTCAGTTTGGGGCGTTTAGAGTTTGAAGTATCTACACAGGGTTTGGGCTCTATGGGCATGTCTGGAGCCTACGGCTTTCCCAAGCCTGAAGATGAATGATTGCTCTCATTCGCCATGCAGTCTCCAAAGGCATTACCTTCCTCGACACCTCTGATATTTTCAGACCTCACACTAACGAAATTCCTCCTCGGGCGCAAGTCAACAAAATCAACATGGAATCATTGCGTATCCATCCTGTGCGCAGACCTGTTGATAGGCAGAGAGAACAATCATGACAGGCCGTAGGTGGAAGTGTATTGATTTGCAAGGATCAAGTAAATTAAATGGAGTTTGACTTGCACGAAAGATGAAAGGTAAGCAGGTTAAATGGCTGTCAGGTGGTCGTTGGATCTTCCACCGCCCCCAACCGTAGTTTGTGGTGGTAGCTCGAAATGTTTTTTTTGCAAAGACTTTGTAAATGGAGAGTTTTAGATAGGCAGTTGTGTAATAGATGCTACTCTAGGTAATAGTAGTTCAGTGTATAAAAAAAAAAGGGGATTTCACATTTTAATTACTCTAATGCAAGTAGAGTAAGCGTTGCCCAAGCATAGGAATTCTTAAAATGCGATGAAATAGTATGGTGTCAAGTACGCTTATTGTTTAATGTGACTCCTTCCATTATTCATAAGTATATATATATATATATATATATATATATATATATAATGTATTAAATTTCAAGTAATGTAACTTATTTGATTAATAAAGTAAATATCTATATAGGTATGTAAATATATATATATATATGAAAATAAATAAAAATGCAAATTGAAAGTGGTTAATGTATTCACTTCAAAACAAATTGTATCTTACCCTCGGGTTACCCTTCCGGTATTTTGTTAACACGATAGTACTGACATTAGTCAATCTAACTCGCATGATGACCTGCAAATCTCTCGAGGGGCGTCGAATGAGATAGATCCAAATATCTCTGCCTTCAAAGCACCTTCGTGACCAAGGTGATTTTCAACCTGTTAGAACTCGCCTGGATGTAATTAATACTCATCGAGCCAGGTGGAAGAAACTCGTAGGTAATTAATTCGCCATACAACAAAAAAAAAAAAAGTTTGTCACATTTTCGGGTCACTTGTTTGTTGCGGCGTTAGCGTCGTCATCGCTCGATGTCATCGAGCGAAGCGTCGTCTTTTAACGGCGTTGCATTTTTGGTATCGACCCGGGGTTCAAGTCGGGACCCTTGGGCACACGCAGGAAAACGCAGAACAGGAACACTTAACTTAGTACAGAACATTATTCTTTTAAAATATGAAACCATATTGTTGATAATTATAGTAAACAGCAAATTTTGAAAACTAGCACAAGACCTAGTACAGTGAACTAACTCTCGCCTTGATCCGTGCGGGGCGCGGATTGGGCGGGGTCTCTTCACAGACCTAGACATACCACCGCCGAGCAGCCGTAGCAGCCCTTTTGCCTTAGATTTTGTAGACACTTCAGATGTCAACGCCGCTATACGCGGAGAGCCCTCGGGAGGGCGACTTGCTAGGCATAGTTTGGAGCCATCGGTGATGCCTGTGCATCCCTCGACACGGCGAGGAGCACAGAGTAGAGAATTTCCGTGCGAGTCGGCTAGGCCAGAGTCGCCACAGAGAGGACATGGGGACAGGATTTCGGACATAGGGACGGGTCTCGGAGCCCTGCAGGCAGAGGGAGGAGCATGCGAGAGAGACCTAGGATTCGTCATACTTCGGCTGCAGATCATATCAGGGAGATCCTCGAAGCTGCGACCCTCTCACTATTCAGGTGATATAGGTGGTTTTCGGCGGAGGCACGGTTGGTGAGCTTGAGCGGATGCTTCAAGCTCTGTCTCTATAGTAGCTTAACACGAAAGCTCGTGTTGCGATCCATATTCTCAAGGATGGAGCAGGAGTCTGGTGGAGGACCGAGGAGCAAAAGCTCCATGTCGACTCAGAGACGATTACCTGGGAGCTGTTTGAGGAGTGGTTCAGGAGCGGTATTTACCCGGGAGGTTTATTCAACGAAAGTGGATAGATGAGTTTCATGACCTCCGTCGAGTGATCGATGACGATAGCAGAGTATGAGAGTCGATTTCTGACCTACTCCAAAGACGTCGACTATATGCGGGATGAGCGGTGCACGGATTCACGTGTTCATCTGGGCCTCGAACTTGATTTAGGCGGCGCAGCGGCGCATTCACCGCCTACAGAGACATTAGCAGAGGCCGTGGAGAAGGCCTATATTGCAGAGGAGACACGGGGAAGACACAGTAGGCTAGAGATAGAGTTCGGAGCCGTATCCAGCAGATGCAGGATAGTAGGTCAAAGGGTCGATTCCTCCTCCACGGGGTGGACAGAGTTCGGGCGAGGCTTCATTTAGGCCACCACGCAGCCAGCAGCGGCAGCGCAGTGCGCAGACCCGCCCACCTTACCGACCTCCTCAGAGATTCGATGCACAGAGAGGACGTAGTATGGGGCCTCCTCCTAGGGGTCCCATCAGGACACAGGGTGCACCGAGAGCTCAGTCAGTCGGAGCTCGTCAGCAGAGACCTCAGCAGTCCATAGCCGGATCATCAGGATCTATATCTCAGTCATCTAGAGTACCGGCTGGAGCCGCTTCCCACTGGAGAGGATCAGGCGGCTGTTATGGTTGCGGAGTCGTTGGGCATATTTGGAGAGATTGCCCACTTAACCCTACCAAGGGTAAGACACAGAGCTCAGAGCCTACTGTTGGAGATATGGCACGGAGTCATCGGATCTGTGCATGGTCGAGAACCGCCAGCCGAGCATCGAGTACCGTGATTAAGACGACAGTAGTATTGGTGGTATTTCCACCTCTATATTATTTTATTCTCGGTTCCTCTCGATTCTTTCATTGCACCATCTTTGGTAGAGCGTTGTGGTGGTGGCGATTAGGCGGGGCCGTAGTTGGGACGTAGAGATGGCTTCGGAGCCAAGATTTCTGTGAACTCCTTAGTCAAGGAGTGTGTAGTGGATTTGGGACCCTTCACCACTACATCTGATCTTCGGATCCTTCCATTAGGATCTTATGGCATCATTTTAGGCATGGATTGGTTGTCCGCCCACAGAGCTAGAGTGGATTGCTACCACAAGACTATTGCTTGTATAGATGATCTTGGGGTAGAGTCAGTGATATCAGGAGTTAGGAGACCCGTTTCTATTCGCACCATCTCCGCTATGCAGCTTAAGCGGTGTATGCGACGGGGTTGCCAGTTGTATGCTGTTACAGTTAGTGACAGATCAGAGGATGAGTCGGGGGACCTTCCCTCGATGATCATCCCATCTTATCAGAGTTCGCCGATGTGTTTCCAGGGGAGCTACCGGGATTACCTCCCCCACGTGAGATCGACTTCCATATAGATCTAGTTCCAGGCGCAGAGCCTATCTCACGAGCACCCTATCGGATGACTACTCCTGAGTTATGTGAGCTCAAGTTGCAGCTGGAGGGCCTTCTGGAGAAAGGCCTAATTCGTCCTAGCGTATCCCCTTGGGTGCGGCGATTATCTTCGTAAAGAAGAAGGATGGATCTTTTCGGTTTGTGCATTGACTACCGTCACCAATAAAGTAACGATTAAGAATCGTTACCCCCTTCCACGCATTGACGATTTGTTTGATCGAGATGAAGGGGCTACTACCGTTTTCTCAAGATAGATCTTAAGTCGGGGATACCATCACTTCGGATTGCGGAGTCGATATTCACAAGACACTTTCCGCATGAGATATGGCCACTACGAGTTCACAGTAGTACCTTTCGGCTTGACGAATGCCCCATTGAGTGTTTATGAGTTTGATGAATGGGGTATTTAGGACCTTCCTTGATCGCTTTGTGCTCATTTTTCTTGATGACATTCTGATTTACTCACGCACACGTGAGGAGCATGAGGAGCACCTTCGCCAGGTTCTTCAGTGTCTTCACGACGCGCGCTTTACGGGAACTTGGAGAAGTGTGCATTCTTTCGGCGAGGTGCGATATTTGGGCCACGTTATTTCAGGGAAGGTATCACAGTCGATCCTTCCAAGATTCGAGCCATCATGGATTGGCCAGCACCCACTAGTGTGACCGAGGTGCGTAGCTTCATGGGACTAGCAGGATACTACAGGAGGTTTGTTCAGGACTTCTCTCGGATTGCGCACCCCATCACTTCTCTTCAGCGGAAAGGGAAGAAGTTTGTATGGAAAGATAAATGTGAGCAGGCCTTCAGTACACTGAAGGAGTGCCTTACGAGAGCACCTATCCTTGCAGTGCCGGATCCTCATGGAGAGTTTTTCGTATGCACAGATGCTTCCTTGGCAGGAATTGGAGGAGTGCTCATGCGGGGGGGGTAGAGTAGTTGCCTTTGAGTCTCGCAAACTCAAAGATTATGAGCTCAATTATCTCGACCCATGACCTCGAGCTTCAACAGCAGATAGTACATGCCGTAGTGCGATGGAGACATTTTCTTCTTGGCGAGATTTACACTGTGGATCGATCACTTGAGTCTTCGCCACCTCTTCACACAGCCCGATCTCAATGCTCGTCAGCGGCGTTGGATGGAGCTACTTTGTGAGTATGACATGGAGATAGAGCATGTGAAGGGAAAGGAGAACGTGGTGGAAGATGCCTTGAGTAGACGGAGACATGTGGCTATGGCCACCTCAGTGGGCACTGATTTGCGAGCGAGATCTTGCAGCAGCTCCCTCATGACGCTTCTACCTTGCGGCCCGCAGTAGAGATTGAGTCCCGAGACCTCTTGAGGGGAGGTTTGATGGTTTTTCATTAGAGGCAGATGGTCTTCTCAGACACAGAGGGAGGATTTATGTTCCTAGAGATGGGGGCTTGAGGCATGATATTTTGACAGAGGCTCATCGTGCACCGTATTCAGCCCATCCCGGGGTGAAGAAGATGCACGCCACCTTAAACAGATTGTATTTTGGAGAGGACTTCAAGAGACATCGATTCTTTTGTATCCCGCTGTTTAGAGTGCCGAGAGTGAAGGCCAAGCATCGGCATCCAGGCGGCCTTCTCTATCCTCATGCCATACCAGAGTGAAGTGGGACACCATCTCTATGGATTTCATTGTTGGGTTGCCGACTTCGAGATACCACCACGACGCCATCATGGTCACGGTGGATAAATTGTGAAGGTAGCTCACTTTTCTCCAAAAAGACTACCTATACAAAGAAGTGCGGTAGCATGAGTATACCTTGATGAGATTGTCGGTTACATGGGATTCCGCGGAAGATCATTTGCGACCGCGACCCTTTGTACACCTCCCATTTTGGACCACCATGCGGTATGCCCTGGGACGAGGATTAATTTCGATCATGACTTATCACCCCGAGACGGATGGACAAACGAGAGAGGGTGAATCAGATTACGGAGGACATGCTCAAGATGTACGTGATGGATCATCAGTCGAGATGGGAGGAGTATCTGTATTTGGTGGAGTTTGCCTACAATAAAAGTTTTCAGAGTTCTATAGGCATGGCTCCTTTTCAGGCATTATATGGTAGAGAGTGCAGGACACCTCTTAGTTTGGGACAGGATTGAGGACGGGTTTCTCTTGGGCCAAAGGCATTATTACGGACATGGAGCAGCGAGTTACCTTGATTAGACAGAGATGCAGGTGGCTCAGGATAGACAAAAGAAGTATGCAGACCAACATAGGACAGATCGCAAGTTTTAAGGTAGGCACGAAGGTGTTTCTTCATGTCGACCACATAAGAGCCCTATCCGTTATGGAAAAGGTTCTAAGCTTGCTCCTAGGTTTGTGGGACCCTTTGAGATCTTGGGCGCCTCGGCCCCTTAGCCTATCGTCTAGCAAAGATGCCACCTAGCTTATCGCGCGTCCATGATGTATTTCACGTTTACGTGCTTAGGAGATATGTTTCGATCCTTCTCATGTGCTAGATTGGACTCGCATTGCAAGGAGTGCGGGATCGGGGGGTGTGATGGTGGAGCCCGTGCGCATTTTAGATCGCAGGACCACAGGCCTTCGCGGTAGAGAGATTGATCGAGTCCGAGTCCAATGGGACATATACGATGAGGCTAACTGCTACTTGGGAGGATGCTACATCATTGCGAGCTCAATTTCCACACTTATTTCAAGAACTTCGGGAGGAAGTCTAGTCATGGGAGGGGGATGTAATGCCCACTTCCCTACGACGCTTAGTGATTATCATTTTGAGTTATGCAGACTTTAGATATGGACATGGCTTATACTTATGTTGATTAGCATGATGTTTTGTCACTAGACGCATTTGGATTATGGTTGGATTTTGTTTTCGGTGATGATCTGCACCGACTCATGGACGTATATGTGGATATTGATATTATTTTTATATAGATATATTGCATGTGTTCTAACATTGGATTTCTTCATACCACGATGAGTAGAATGTAGTTGTTGAATTTACATTACTATGATTTTGGAAAATGATGAAATGCATAATTAAATTGTGAATTAGACCTAGAAATAATGATTGCTTGAATTACGTATAGATGTTAATAAATTTCATGCATATGATTATTTTGGATATTTTGACATGGCCGCAAGGCCGAAGAGGGTATTTTGCATTTTGCGGAAACACACGGCATGATGACCACCATGAGGGGATTGGGGACCAAACACCACAGGATGCCGGAGTGGTTACAACATTGGTCGTCAAGGCAACTTGTAAAGCGTATTGTGTTAGCTTGTCCTTGTATGTGTTGAGAAAATTTTCTTGAGGGGTAATGTTCTAATGTGACCATGGGGTTGAGAATTTTATTTAATTGTTTTATTTACTTTAGTAGGTGATTTCATTTGGGATGCCTTCTTTTATTACTTTTGCTAAGTATGTTTAGATTAATTTAATATCTTGTTTTAGTCATGTGGGTGTAATAAATTTTGTTGGTTGGCTCCTTGAGCCATGTGTTGTTTCTTGTATTGAATGCTTATCTTGAGTGTTTGAGTGCTTAATGGCAAATAGAACTATAACAAAGCAAACTTGTGGCAATGCCATAATCTCTGTGCTGAACTAACACCATTAGCTCCTTGAAAATACTAATTTCGTGAGAGATTAGGACAACAGATTTTGAAATTTGAACACTGCGAATGGACTTAGCTTCCTCAACTACGCAATGGCGCCTCATGCAATGCGCAAAAAAAAAAAAAATGTGAAGTTGTCTCAAAATCAAGGCCAGATCTGTCATCCTTAAATCGTGCCTAAGAGAATAACGCTAAATAAAAAAATAAAAAGATGATGATACGTTCCCAAAGTAATCGCACGATGACAACTTGATATACGAGAGGCCGTATCACACAGAGAATATTTAAATTGTGCAATTCTTGCAAAACGTCTTGAACCGAGATAACAACATAGTTGGGCAGACTTGCTGCCCCGTCTTCTCCTTGCGGCACCCATTAAAAGCGAGAGCAACTTCCTCCTCACGCGCGAGGAATTGTATTTTGTTCCTACCTCCCTTGCTTTGTCTACTCGGCACCGTAACCTGCTGTTCTGTGCGTCCTCTTGCCTCCTTGTGTCTCCACGCGTCAGCCGCCCCGTCTAACCTCAACCCGCAATGACGGACCTCAGTCAAGGCGTCCAAGCGGTGAGAGATACGTGGTGGAATTTTTAATAAAGACAGGAATAGTAATAAAAGCAATTAAGAAACATATTATATTGGGGACGTCTTCTCTGTCCGCTTTTCTTTTGGAAAGGGTATTTGAGAAGCGTTTTAATCTTGCTCCAGCGGTAGAGCTTCAACAAATGGCGAAGGTTGCGGGTGGATGTTTTGGCAGACAAAACTCTTGATTTGGGGCATTTAGAGTTTGAAGTATCTACACGGGGTTTGGGCTCTATGGGCATGTCACGGAGCCTACGGCTTTCCCAAGCCGAAGATGAATGATTGCTCTCATTCGCCATGCGATCTCCAAAGGCATTACCTTCCTCGACACCTCCGATATTTTCAGACCTCACACTAACGAAATTCCTCCTCGGGCGCAAGTCAACAAAATCAACATGGAATCATTGCGTATCCATCCTATACATGAAACTTGTTGATAAATGGCGAGAGAACAATCATGACAGTAGTAGGTGGAAGTGTATTGATTTGCGAGGATCAAGTAAATTAAATGGAGTTTGACTTGCACGAAAGATGAAAGGTAAGCGGGTTAAATGGCTGTCAGGTGGTCGTTGGATCTTCCACCGCCCCCAACCGTAGTTTGTGGTGGTAGCTCGAAATGTTTTTTTGCAAAGACTTTGTAAATGGAGAGTTTTAGATAGGCGGTTTTGTGTAATAGACGCTACTCTAGGTAATAGTAGTTCGATGTATAAAAAAAAAAAAGGGGGATTTCACATTTTAATTACTCTAATGCAAGTAGAGGAAGTGTTTCCCAAGCATAGGAATTCTTAAAATACGATGAAATCGTATGGTGTCAAGTACACTTATTGTATAATGTGACTCCTTCCATTATTCATAAGTATATATATATATATATTAATGTATTAAATTTCGAAGTAATGTAACTTATTTGAATAATAAAGTAAATATCTATATAGGTATGTAAATATATATATATATATATATATATATATATGAAAATAAATAAAAATGCAAATTGAAAGTGGTTAATGTATTCACTTCAAAATAAATTGTATCTTACCCTCGGGTTACCCTTCCGTATTTTGTCAACACGATAGTACTGACATTAGTCAATCTAACTCGCATGATGACCACCGCAAATCTACGAGGGCGTCGAATGAGATAGATCCAAATATCTTTGCCTTGAAGCACCTTCGTGACCAAGGTGATTTTCAACCTGTTCGAACTACTTTGATGTAATTAATACTCATCGAGCCGAGTGGAAGAAACTCGTAGGTAATTAATTCGCCATACAACAAAAAAAAGTTTGTCGCATTTTCGGTCACTTGTTTGTTGCGGCGTAAATCGTCATCGCTCGATGTCGTCGAGCGAGCGTCGTCTTTTTAACGGCGTTGCAGCTCCAGATATTCCAACTTTGCAATACATCTCCTAGGAGTAACAAATGGGAAAGAACTACTAGTATTTCAATAAGATCAACTTATTCATAGAAGGTTCCAAGTCAAGTAAGAAGGAGAATAAATAGATTGTCTTCCTTTCAACTTTTGATTCCATCTACATTACAACCTTACCAATGAAGTTCAAAACAACTTTCCTTGACATCTTATTACAACACCTTCTACTTCATGTTGAAACAAATTTACAATATTGGAAACTAAAATACAAAGAAATATTACATTTTTCCTCCACTCGAGGTGGGTAAAATACATGGTGGTTTCACATTGTCATCAACAAGGTTCCAATACTCCAAATATCAACAAGGTGGCTCCTCCATAGTTTGCTTGATTCACAACAAAATAAGGGGAGAGGCAACGCTCTCCTCCCACCAAAATACCCAATGGAGAAGAGAAGCCATCCTCTCCATTGGCCCCGAGCCCCAACCACATCATGATGGGAGAAAAATCCAACTCATGGCAACTACTAGCTTCCACATAACTCAACATAAAATTTCACATTCATTCATAATCCTTCAAAACAAAATCAATAGCACAACAAGAGGGAAAACAATCACAACAACAAGTCACAAGGCTTTCCAAGAAAGCCACAAGAGTAAGACATATGGGGAGGCCACTTATGCCTCCCAATGGAATGGGTGCCACCTAAAAGCCTCGAATGCAAAACACAATACCCCTAACAACTCTTATGCCTCCCTCAAGTACCCCTTATCCCTCCTTTCACTCTTATGCCTCCCTCGACTCTTATGGCTCCCTCAAAGTAAAACAAGAAGAAAATGCAAGCATTTCTCTTACAAGGTGGGCACCCAACCCAAACTCCCTCCTCAAGAACATGATCTCTTATGCCTCCCTCAATTAAACTCCCCATAGTCTCCTCTCACTCCCAACTTAGGCATTCTACCCATTCCCAACAAGCATTTCAAACAACAACATTCAACACAACATAAATATACATTCACATAACAAAAGGAAACATAATGCAAACAAAGGGGAAGCTCCTACCTTTCCATGGTAGAGCTTGCTCCAAGTATGAAGTCTCAAATCCCTCCAAAGATCAAGCAAGCATCCACAAGCTCCCACAAAAATTCCCACAAGTATCAACAAGCTCCAAAAATCCACAAACTCCTTCCAATTCCTCTCCTCTCCAAAATACACAAGACTAAAAATGAAACTTCCAACCCCCAAAACAAACAAGAGGATCAAATAAATAGAGAAAAGAGAGGGAGGGATGATGTGGCTCCAAGTAGGATGCCACCTCCTTTTCCCTCCACTCCACATCATTTGGTCAACATCAAATTCCAATGCACCATTAATAAGTGGTTGAAAGAAAGGCAAGCACCTTACACACTCAATCTAAGCCCACTCCCTCAAAGGACAAAATTAAATTTTGAAAGAAAGTGCAATTAATATTTTTACCCTTTTATCCCCCCAAAACACCTAAAAGACCCTAAATTTGGCCTTCCAACCCATAGGTAGGGTTGGCATGGGGTTTTAAGAGGTGTGGGACAAGTTTGACTTGTCCCACAAGCTTTGAAATTTGGCCTCCAAGGCAAAATTCGAGTTTCCCATGTGGGGTAGAGTGTGCTACACTCAAACTCAAACACACATCAATCCACACAAAATCCCAAGTAAATCAAATCCTAATAAATGAACTCTCTTAGGTCACATCTTTTAATTAGTTTAGGACAATTTCAAATTAACTTAATTAACCCACTACAACCCATGGCTAACAAAGGGGTAAACTCCAATCCAAAGAATATGAATAATAACACAAGTAAAATTTCACTTACTAAGAGCAACACATACTAACATAATAAAAGGGAAAAATTAAAACAAAACAACACATGATCCCTAGGTCACAATTTTCCCTTTACCAGATAATTCTAACACACACAATTACTTGTTGCCATGGTGACCTTAGTTGGATTCTTCTCGAATTCCGATGTGGTTGGTCTCCACTCCCAATATTGTTGTGAATATAATATACTGCTGAGACAGAAAATACCTCCTTGGCTGTTGGCACATTAAAACATTCATGCCAAATATACAATATAATCTAAAATAAACGACACATGATTTACTATCATCTATGCAAGTACGATATCACTTACACTTTCTAGCACATTTCTATTCCACATTTCATTTATGTCAAAACGATCATCACATTAGTCAAATTATCAAGTTCTACTCAATATGATTAAATATATCACATGTCATAATTAAGATAAATAACCCTGTCAAAAGTATACAAATATCGTCATCAAATGTCCACCAGTAAACCATATGCATCATATAAAGATCAAATCAATAACAGTCCAATGTCTATGATATCTACTAGCATGCTAAATCAAGAAGCCATAATAAATCCATAGTGAAGTAATCAGTCTCGAAAACAACAAAACAAAATGAGGTCGAAGGGAAGTGGGCACTACATCCCCCTCCCCTTAGACTCGACTTCCTCCTGGAAGTCACTGGAAAAGGTGTGGAAACTGTCCTCGTAAAAGTAGCATCCTCCCAGTAGGCTGCGTCTCATCATACCTGTCCCATTGGACCCGAACACGATCAATCTCTCTGCCACGAAGGCCCGGGGTCTGCGATCTAAAATGCACATGGGCTCCACCATCACACTTTGCCCGATCCTGATCACACTGCTGATGCGGTCCAATCTAGCACATGAGAAGGATCGAAATATATCTCTAAGCACGAAAACGTGAAACACATCATGGACGCGAGATAAGCTAGGTGGCAATGCTAGACGATAGGCCAAGAGGGACCGAGGTGCTCCAAGATCTCAAAGGGACCCACAAACCTAGGAGCAAGCTTAGAACCTTTTCCATAACGGATAGGGCTCTTATGCGGTCGACACGAAGAAACACCTTCGTGCCTACCTCAAAACTGATCATCTATGTTGAGTGCATACTTCTTCATCATCCTGCGCCTCCTGCCCGATCTCTGCGATCAAGTAACCTTCTTTGCTCCATATCACAATAATGCTGGCCCAAGAGGAAACCACATCCTCAATCTATCCCAACTAAGAGGTGTCCTGCACTCTCTGCCATATAATGCTGAAAAGGAGCCATGCCTATAGAACTCGGAAACTATTATTGTAGGCAAACTCCACCAAATACGAGATACTCCTCCCATCTCGAATGATGATCCATCACGTACATCTGAGCATATCCTCCAAAATCTGATTCACCCTCTCTGTCTGTCATCCATCTGTCTCGGGGTGATAAGGCACATGCTGAAATTAATCCTCGTCCCAGGGGCATCTTTGCATGGTGGTCAAATGGGAAGTGTACTGAAAGGGTCGCGGTCATGAAATGATCTTCCACGGAATCCCATGTAATCGACAATCTCATCAAGGTATACTCGTGCCACACACTTGCTTTGTATAGGTGGTCTTTACTGGAGAAAAATGAGCTACCTTCGTCAATTTATCCACCGTGACCATGATGGCGTCGTGATGGTATCTCGACGTAGGTAACCCAACGATGAAGTCCATGGAAATGGTGTCCCACTTCCACTCCGGTATGGCGTGAGGATAGAGAAGGCCCGAGGTTGGATGCTTTGATGCTCGGCCTTCACCCTCTGGCACTCTAAACAGCAGTGACACAAATGAAGCCACGTCTCTCAGAAGTCCTCTCCAAAAATACAACTGTCTCAGGGTGGCGTGCATCTTCTTCACCCCGGGATGGGCTGAATAAGGTGCACGATGAGCCTCTGTCAAAATGTCATGTCTCAAGCCTCCATCTCTAGGAACATATATCCGACCTCGTCTGCAGAAGACCATCTGCCTCTAATGAAAATCCATCAAATCTCCCCTCGAGGGTCTACGAGACTCATCTCTACTCTTGGGCTGCAAGGTAGAAACTATCCTGAGGAAGCTGCTGCAAGATCCTACTCCATAAATCTGTGCCCACTGAGGTGGCCATAGCCACATGTCTCCACCTACTCAAGGCATCTGCAACCACATTCTCCTTCCCTTTCACATGCTCTATCTCCATGTCATACTCACAGAGTAACTCCATCAACGCCTTGTTGGCGACGAGTTGAGATTGGGGCTGCGTGAAGAGGTGGCGAAGACTCAAGTGATCGATCCACTGAGTGTAAATCTCCGGCCAAGAAGAAAATGTCTCCACCGCACTAAGGCATGTACCACTGCTGCAAGCTCAAGGTCATGGGTCGGATAATTGAGCTCATAATCTTTGAGTTTGCGAGACTCAAAGGCAACTACTCTACCCTCCTGCATTAACACACCTCCAAGTCCTGCCAAGGAAGCATCTGTGCAAACGTAGAACTCACCCTGAGGATCAGCACTGCAAGAATAGGTGCTCTCGTGAGGCATTCCTTCAGTGTACTGAAAGCCTGCTCACATCTATCTGACCATAAAAACTTCTTCCCTTTCCGCTGAAGAGAAGTGATAGGGTGCGCAATCCGAGAAAAATCCTGAACAAACCTCCTGTAATACCCTGCTAGACCCATGAAACTACGCACCTCGGTCACACTAGTGGGTGCTGGCCAATCCATGATGGCTCGAATCTTGGAAGGATCGACTGCGATACCTTCCCCAGAAATGATGTGGCCCAAATACTGCACCTCAGGCTGAAAGAACGCACACTTCTCCAAGTTCCCGTAAAGGCGCTGTTCGCGAAGACACTGAAGAACCTGGCGAAGGTGCTCCTCGTGCTCCTCACGTGTGCGTGAGTAAATCAAAATGTCATCAAGGAAGATGAGCATGAAGCGATCAAGGAAGGTCCTGAATACCCCATTCATCAAACTCATAAACAACTGCGGGGGCATTCGTGAACCGAAAGGTACCACTTTGTGAACTCGTAGTGGCCATATCTCAAATGCGGAATGCTGTGTCTTGTGAATATCTGTCTCCGCATGATCCACAGTGATGGTACCACGACTTAAGATCTATCTTAGAAAAGCGTAGCCCCCTTCATCTGATCAAATAAATCATCAATGCGTGGAAGGGGGTAACGATTCTTGATCGTTACTTTATTCAGCTGACGGTAGTCGATACACAACCGAAGAGATCCATCCTTCTTCTTTACGAAGATCACTGGTGCACCCCAAGGGGATACACTAGGATGGATTAGGCCTTTCTCCAGAAGGTCCTCAAGCTGCAACTTGAGCTCACATAACTCAGGAGTAGTCATCCGATAGGGTGCTCGTGAGATAGGCTCTGCGCCCGGAACTAGATCTATATGGAAGTCGATCTCACGTGGGGGAGGTAATCCCGGTAGCTCCCCTGGGAACACATCAGCAAACTCTGATAAGATGGGATGGTCATCGAGGGAAGGTCCTCTGACTCATCCTCTGATCTGTCACTGACCATAATAGCAAACAACTGACAACCCTGTCATGCGCACACCGCTTAAGCTGCATAGCGGAGATGGTGCGAATGGATACGACCCTCCTAACTCCTGATATCACTGACTCTACTCCAAGATCATCTATGCAAGCAATAGTCTTATGGTAACAATCCACTCTAGCTCGTGAGCGCGAATAACCAATCCATGCCTAAAATGATGCCATAAGATCCTAATGGAAGGATCCGAAGATCAAAAGTAGTGGTGAAGGGTCCCAAATCCACTACACACTCCTTGACTAAGGAGTCTACAGAAATCTTGGCTCCAGAAGCCATCTCAACGTCCCAACTACGGCCTGCCTAACTACCACCACCTCTGACTCTACTAAGGATGGTGCAATAAAAGAATCAGAAGAACCAGAATCAAATAATATAGAGGTGGAAATACCACCAATACTACCTGTCGTCTCAATCACAGTACTCTGATGCTCAGCCTGGCGGTTCTCGACCGCTGCGTAGATCCGATGACTCCGTGCCATATCTCCAATAGTAGGCTCTGAGCTCTGCGTCTTACCCTTGTTAGGGTTCTGTGGGCAATCTCTCCAATGATGTCCAACAACACCACAACCATAACAGCTGCCTGGTCCTCTCCAGTGGGAAGCAGCTCCAGCTGGTACTCTAGATGACTGAGATACAGATCCTGACGATCCGGCTATGGACTGCTGAGGTCTCTGCTGATGAGCTCCTGTTGGCCCAGAGCTCTCGGCACCCATGTCTGATGGGACCCCTAGGAGGAGGCCCCATACTACGTCCTCTCTGCGCATCAAATCTCTGAGGAGGTCGGTAAGGTGGGCGGGTCTGCTTTCTGCTTCTCTTTGTGTGGCTTTGAATGAAGCTTGCCACTGAACTCTGTCCACCCCAGTGGAGGAGGAGCCCCCCCTTCGACCTACTATCATCTGCATCTGCTGGATACGGCTCGAACTCTGTCTCTAGCTGCTTTGCGTCTTCCCCGTGTCTCCTCTGCTGATATAGGCCTTCTCCACGGCCTCTGCTAATGTCTGTGGGCGGTGAATGCGCCTTTGCGCCACCTAAATCCAAGTTCGGCCCCGGATGAACACAGTGAATCCGTACACTGCTCATCCTGCATATAGTCGATGTACTGGAGTAGGTCCAGAAATCGACTCTCATACTCAGCTACTGTCATCGATGCCTGACGGAGGTCATGAAACTCGTCTATCCGCTGCTGTATAAATCTCCTGGGTAAATACCTGCTCCTGAAACGCTCCTCAAATAGCTCCCAGGTAATCGTCTCTGAGTCAACATGGAGCTTCTGCTCCTCGGTCCTCCACCAGACTCCTGCTCCATCCTTCAGAAGATGGATTGCAACACGAGCTTTCGTGTTGCTAGTACTGAGCGCGAGCTTGAAGCATCCGCTCAAGCTCACCAACCAGAGCCTCTGCTGAAAACCACCATGTATCACCCAAATAGTGAGATGGTCGTAGCTTGGGATCTCACGATATGGTGCTGGGCTGACGTATGACAAATCCTAGGTCTCTCTGAAATGCTCCTCCCTCTGCAGGGGCTCAGAGACCTGTCCCTATGTCACGAGATCTGTCCCCATGTCCTCTCTGTGGTGACTCTTGCCCTGCCGACTCCGCACGGAAGTTCTCGCCTGTGCTCCTCAGCTTGTGTCGGGGATGCACTGGGCATCTGCGATGGCTCCAAACTATGTCTTGCAAGTCGTCCTCCCAAGGGCTCTCCGCGTATAGCGGCATTGACATCCTGGAGTGTCTGCAAGATCTGAGGTAGGATGGCTGCTACGGCCTGCTCTGGCGGTGGTATGTCTAGGTCTATATGAAGAGACCCCTCGCCCAATCCGCGCCTCCTGCACAGATCAAGGCGAGAGTTAGTTCATTGTTCTAGGTCTTGTGCCAGTTTTCTAAATTTGTTGTTTCTATAATTATCAACATTGTGGTTTTATATTTTAAAAGAATCAGCTCTGTACTAAGTTAAATGTTCTTGTTTCATGTTTTCTGCGTGTGCCCAAGGGTCCAAGCTTCGAACCCCTGGCTCTGATACCAAAATGTAGCGCCACAAAAACGAATGCTCACGACGATGCGACGACAACGCGACGAAGCGAAGACGACAACGACGATGAAGAACTTGCTTTCACAAACTTACGACCCGAAAATGCGACTAATTTTTTTTTTTTTTCCAGGGTGAGTCTGCATACAGGCTCGAAACTACAATAGTCACGATAATGCTTCGAGGTCAATGATGTTTAATTTAATCTCATTCGACGTTTCACAAAAGATAAGAAGGGTCGTCTTTCGAGTTAATTAGACTAATGTCTGATAATATCGTAATAACAATATTTCTGAATGTTAACTTTAGAGTATGATATAATTTATTTTGAAGTGAATACACTAACCACTCAATTTTTTTATTTTTTATTTTATTATTCAGTTATATTACGTTATCTCATGATTTAATACATTATAATATATATATATATATATATATATATATATATATATATATAAATAGGAATTACACATTACGATATATCCTTGGCACTAATTTATTTTATTGCATTGTATGATTTTATATGTTTAGTTATACATAATTCCTTATTTATATCTAGTATGATATTATATGAAAATTATGTTTTATTGTCATGCCACTATTATATTATATAGAATTTAATACTTAACTAACCTAACTAGTTATCCGTGTTTTCATTAACTTGCAAAGTAAGGTATTTCAAACTTATGTCTAAACATTATGGATGGGGTGGGTGGGTGTCTCAACAATCACCGTCCACCATTAAGACTCCCTCCCCCTCTCCTTGCATGCATTCTTCTTCCAACCAGCATTGCATAAAAAACATTGAATTCACTTTATTTTGCAAATCAATTATCTTACAAAGTCACCCTCTTTGTTGGATCTTTGTCCGTGGCCGCGGATTAATGAGGTGGTTAAAGATGAAGCTACAGACCGATGTAGCTGGCGTAGACACTGTTTTATCCGCCTAGGCCATGCGAGCATGAAGGGAGGGAGAAGGAGAAGCTACAGGTGCATGAAAAGAAGGTTGCAGATGGTGGTTAGGCGAGTTACCTCCACTTTCATTGGGTGCTGCAAGGTGTGTGCTTGGCGGGGAGTGCTCTGAGCGAGTTTCCATTTTTGAGGCCATCGTGACTTGTCGGCCAGGCAGCGGCGGGATAAGAGAAACGCCCCCCTCTTTTGAGCACCTACACCAAGTAGGTTGTCCATTCAAGTTGTTATGTATTTAGTGTCAAATGCATCCTCAAATTCGGGTTCTGCCTTCAAGATATTTTTATCAAATCGATTGAGGGACAATGAGAGTGACAAGAGGTGACCCGATGAAGTTTACTTACACGATTCTCTAAGGGGGCTTACCAGTTATACGGTGTAGCTCGAGGATGAAAAACTCATAAAGGCGGATCTGTTCCATATCACAATGTTCATGAACCGTTTTTTTTTTTGTCATTACGATCGATGGATGCATTAGATTTGAGATTTGTTATTTCATCACAATCTTTGTAGTAATTCATCTTTTTTTTTTATAAATAAGCCACCACATTATAAATGCAAGGAAAACTCGACTACGAGTATGAATAAGTATAATCATTAAAGTGTTGTTATAAATTACTTGTGAATAGAGCATGGTGAAATATGGGTCGGGAAGAGGGAATTCAGATTCATGGTTCTCACACAAATCTAAAGAGTGGATGAGTGTTATTACAGTCATAATGACTTTTAAAGTGTGAAAATAGAATAAAATACATTGTTTTATATTTGGGAAATCGAATATCTTAAACTATTGTTTTTACACATTTGTAAAAGTCTGTAGCAGGGGTATAAAATCGACTTTTTCACTATTCAATCAAATCGATTAGTATTATGTGTAAAAAGAATGGATTGGAGAAAATTTTGAAAATACTCTGCCCGGATCTAACGTTTTCTCTTTGAGTTGAATAAAATTTGCAAATTTTAATAGCTTGGCATTCTTCGGGAGGGATGATAATTGATTTTATCATTCAATTGATGTGAGAATTGAAATTCATACAATAGTGAGAAGGAATAAAGCAAGGTATATTTAAATTACAAAATAATTCAAATACCATTAAAATAATTACTTTAGAATAATATTTAAAATATTAGTTTCCTTATTAAAAGATTGAATAATAGAAAAATTAATTGGACTCGATAAGTTTAAAAGCTTTTGCATTAAAATTTCCTTTCTACACAATTTTAATAAACATTGCATGGGATTTCAATTAGGTTTGATTTCATTTCCTTTTACAATTTGCAAATAGATTTACAATGGATTCTTAAATGAAGAAAAGCATAATAGAGCTAGAGCATAGATTTCTTTATTGGCATATTTAAAACTATTTAAAACTTAAGTCTTTTTATCAACAAAACAAGAATGGTAAATGCTCTAGTATTCCAACTTTGCAATACATCTCCTTTGAGTAACAAAATGGGATTTAATATATATATATATATTTTAAATTTCCCAACTTTCCTCAAGAGGTGTTCAACAATCTTTCCATTAAGTTTTAAAGCAAGAACTACTAGCATTTCAATAAGATCAACTTATTCATAAGAGGTTCCAAGCCAAGTAAGAAGGAGAATAAATAGATTGTCTTCCTTTCAACTTTTGATTCCATCTACATTACAACCTTACTAATGAAGTTCAAAACAACTTTCCTTCAACATCTTGTTACAACACTTTCTACTTCATGTGGAAACAAATTTACAATATTGGAAGCTAAAATACAAAGCAATATTACATTTTTCCTCCACTCAAGGTGGGTAAAATACATGGTGGTTTCACATTGTCATCAACAAGGTTCCAATGCTCCAAATATCAACAAGGTGGCTCCTCCATAGTTTGCTTGATTCACAACAAAATAAGGGGAGAGGCAACGCTCTCCTCCCAACCAAAATACCCAATGGAGAAGAGAAGCCATCCTCTCCATTGGCCCCCGAGCCCCAACCACATCACAATGGGAGAAAAATCCAACTCATGGCAACTACTAGCTTCCACATAACTCAACATAAAATTTCACATTCATTCCATAATCCTTCAAAACAAAATCAATACACACAAGAGAGAGAAAACAATCACAACAACAAGTCACAAGGCTTATCAAGAAAGCCACAAGAGTAAGACATATGGGGAGGCCACTTATGCCTCCCAATGGGAATGGGTGCCACCTAAAAGCCTCCAATGCAAAACACAATACCCCTAACAACTCTTATGCCTCCCTCAAGTACCCCTTATCCCTCCATTCACTCTTATGCCTCCCTCAACTCTTATGGCTCCCTCAAAGTAAAACAAGAAGAAAATGCAAGCATTTCTCTTACAAGGTGGGCACCCAACCCAAACTCCCTCCTCAAGAACATGATCTCTTATGCCTCCCTCAATTAAACTCCCCATAGTCTCCTCTCACTCCCAACTTAGGCATTCTACCCATTCCCAACAAGCATTTCAAACAACAACATTCAACACAACATAAATATACATTCACATAACAAAAGGAAACATAATGCAAACAAAGGTGAAGCTCCTACCTTTCCATGGTAGAGCTTGCTCCAAGTATGAAGTCTCAAATCCCTCCAAAGATCAAGCAAGCATCCACAAGCTCCAAAAAATTCCCACAAGTATCAACAAGCTCCAAAAATCCACAAACTCCTTCCAAATCCTCTCCTCTCCAAAATACACAAGACTAAAAATGAAACTTCCAACCCCCAAAACAAACAAGAGGATCAAATAAATAGAGAAAAGAGAGGGAGGGATGATGTGGCTCCAAGTAGGATGCCACCTCCTTTTCCCTCCACTCCACATCATTTGGTCAACATCAAATTCCAATGCACCATTAATAAGTGGTTGAAAGAAAGGCAAGCACCTTACACACTCCAACTAAGCCCACTCCCTCAAAGGACAAAATTAAATTTTGAAAGAAAGTGCAATTAATATTTTTACCCTTTTATCCCCCCAAAACACCTAAAAGACCCTAAATTTGGCCTTCCAACCCATAGGTAGGGTTGGCATGGGGTTTTAAGAGGTGTGGGACAAGTTTGACTTGTCCCACAAGCTTTGAAATTTGGCCTCCAAGGCCAAATTCGAGTTTCCCATGTGGGGTAGAGTGTGCTACACTCAAACTCAAACACACATCAATCCACACAAAATCCCAAGTAAATCAAATCCTAATAAATGAACTCTCTTAGGTCACATCTTTTAATTAGTTTAGGACAATTTCAAATTAACTTAATTAACCCACTACAACCCATGGCTAACAAAGGGGTAAACTCCAATCCAAAGAATATGAATAATAACACAAGTAAAATTTCACTTACTAAGAGCAACACATACTAACATAATAAAAGGAAAAATTAAAACAAAACAACACATGATCCCTAGGTCACAATTTTCCCTTTACCAGATAATTCTAACACACACACAATTACTTGTTGCCATGGTGACCTTAGCTGGATTCTTCTCGAATTCCGATGTGGTTGGTCTCCACTCCCCAATATTGTTGTGAATATAATATACCTGCAGAGCAGAAAATACCTCCTTCGGCCTGTTGGCCGCATTAAAACATTCATGCCAAATATACAATATAATCTAAAATAAACGACACATGATTTACTATCATCTATGCAAGTACGATATCACTTACACTTTCTAGCACATTTCTATTCCACATTTCATTTATATCAAAACGATCATCACATTAGTCAAATTATCAAGTTCTACTCAATATGATTAAATATATCACATGTCATAATTAAGATAAATAACCCTGTCAAAAGTATACAAATATCGTCATCAAATGTCCACCAGTAAACCATATGCATCATATAAAGATCAAATCAATAACAGTCCAATGTCTATGATATCTACTAGCATGCTAAATCAAGAAGCCATAATAAATCCATAAGTGAAGTTAATTCAATACTTTTAAGTTACTGCCTATTGAAATTTTATACATTCACGCATCGGATATGCATTCTATGCAAACCTAGAGTAAACAAATTGGAATCCAGGTAGCATCAATATTTCCTTTTCCTTAATTTATTTCCTTATCACGATTATGGTTAACAGTTTTACATGCTTTTACAGGGTTCCAAAATCTTTTCTCGTTCCATGCTTCATCAAGTTGTTTCTGTATTCAAGTCATGAATGGTGAACTCATTTTCGTATTTTCAATTGGGAAAAATCTGGTCTCCAATTTCAGTTAGATTAAGTGTACCTGTTATTTCAAACATTTGTCATTGGATTTTGAAAGCTATACTTGGTTGTTTGCAAACTTGTTTTTGGAATTTCTGTTGGGAAAACTCTGGTCTCCAATTTCAGTTAGATTAAGTGTACTTGTTTTTTCAAATTTTTTTCATCGGCTTCTGACTTATATACTTAGTTTTTTACAGCCACAAGAATTTGTGTTTACTCCTTTTCTCCCTCAGTGAATAGGTTCACTGTGGTTACCGGTACCTCTGGCCTGTACACAGTATCCACCTCGACTGGGAAACAACTGAAACCATGAGTAATGACGTTATAGATTTAGTTAGGTGATCGTTATAGATTTAGTTGGTTAATGTCAGTTGTTTACAAACAAATTCCTTCCTCTTATAAATACATTGCAAGGGTAATAGTTT
This sequence comes from Taxus wallichiana var. yunnanensis, assembly GCA_018340775.1. Taxonomy (NCBI): domain Eukaryota; kingdom Viridiplantae; phylum Streptophyta; class Pinopsida; order Cupressales; family Taxaceae; genus Taxus; species Taxus wallichiana. The sequence goes on from CM031243.1 coordinate 481,307,540, forward strand.
ATTCCACTTGTGTTTTTACTTGCACTTCTTCTCATAACAACACTGAATAGTGAAATGCAGTTATTTTCACACCAGTCATTTCTTTTGATTCATGGATGATGCATTTTTTTAACCATGTTATTATGGAACTTTGCAATGTTGCATAAAACAATAAACTCTCCCATTTTTCCTTTTGATTACTCTATGGAACATTCATCAGATGGCTAGAAAATTTTCCTCGATCAAGAATATTACAGCCGCTTCAAAGGCTTGAAAAATAGGTTGATATCTTTTTGTTGTTGTGCGCAATGATATCAGTAGGAGTCAAATATAGGCATGTCTGGCTGGTATCATATTTTTGAACTTACTGCTTATATACATTTTAGAGCATCTTACCGTGGATATTAACTGATGTTTTTCTTTCCGCTATACGAAAATCTTGCATAGGACTCATGGAATTTTGGAACAGATAATCCAGATTTATATCTGACCTAATTAAAGTTTTGCCTGGACACCCTCTGAAATGATCAGGCCATCCAATCCTTTTGTTTCCATAGTACCAATGTAAGTGGCTACTTGTTTATCTTCTCCCCTCAAAAAAATCATAAAAAAGCCTTGGTGGTGCTTTAAATTGAAAAAACGTAGTGTTCAGCAACATAAACTGCGAGGCAATCTATGGTTTATGTAATGAACAACTTTTTATTTGAACTATGTTTCTTTCCTTTTGTTACTTGTTTTTGACATGCAAGTCAGTTGTTAATAAGCATATGGTCTTACACAATTACTGTACATTGTCATTTTCTAAATATCGTAATGTTGAAATGCATCAAGTTGTTTGATTGGCGTAAAAAATAATAGTTTTTGTTTGAGGCTGCAAGTTTATGCAAACAACTTGGTAGCGTATACATGCTATAAAATTCACAGTATACATGAAACAAGGGCTTCATCGAACAAGTACCATTTTCATCTATATGACGGTCTCGTTACCAAGTACTTATTCACTCACATCATCGAATGTATAGAACCAACATTTAATGTTGTGGTTTATCGGTTCTTCTTGGGAGACAGCGTCCCATTACTTGTATCCATGTCAGTAATGCCCATCATTGGGGATTGTTTCATTGCTGTTGTCACAAATCTCCATTTTAGCATTGTGGCTTCTGTATTTTTGAATTAGGAAAGTGATACACCTCACTTTACTTAGTTTGAAGGTTTTTTTCTATAAGACAATGTAAAAAAAATCTACATAATGTGAAAGAATAGTGTCATTTATGTTTTTCCTAGATAAAAGTGATTTCGATTTTTATTTTTAAAGACTGGTAACATGTCAATCTATTTTCAATGGATTCATGGGTAAATTCAGAGTGTTTAAAACCTTTGGATTTGGCATTTTCAATGGAAAACTTTAATGCATGGGTTTGTTTTCAAAGTATAGCATGCACAGAATTGCATGAATGCGGCCAAAATAGACTTGTCACTGTCAATTTCTTGGGGAAATTTCAACAATTGGGCTCTATATGGTTCCTGTGAACAACAAAAAAAATTGTATGCAGCAATGATTTCCAATGATTATGATGTTGTTCTCTTTTTAAGTTTACTTGAAATCTACCGTTATTACCTTGTGACGCAAGTATTCCTTCCTGTGCAACAAAGTATTTGTATTCGTTGTGTAAGTATTCCTTTGTGTATAGCTAGGAATTTTTGTTAGGTTTTGTTAAAATAGTTTTGGGTATTGTTAAACTATGTTAGGTGTTGTTAAACTGCACTAATAAGAGCATATTCGTCCTCTGATTATACATGGCTCTAGAGCTTTGACTCGGTTAGTATAATTGTTTCTTGGAAAAATTCATGCTCAATATCATTTCATTTAACAGTAAAATATTTCAATACTTCCACAATCTGCAGTGAATGATGACCTCCAAACATTTTCTTTACTTCAAGTCTATTGTTGTTGACGTGTAGTGCAAGTATTCCTTGCCAAATAGATAAGTATTCGAATTGTGTGTTTTATTTTAAGTGTAATAACTTATCGACAACAACTCAGGGTTGGTGCTTCCTATAATGGTTCCTTTGTTATTTATTTACTTGATGTGATGATTCCTTACTAGAACGTCTTCAGGAAAAAAAAACCATACTTAACACTTTTCGGCGCTTTGGCTCAATTTCCACTTTCCTTGCACTTCTCCCGATTGTTCATGTAATGAAAGATAGAATAGACATCTCCTTCCTGCAAAATTTATAATCACTACCATACATGGCTCCATCTCCCCTGTGCTAGCCTATCGGTATTCCCATTGCACACATTTGGTGCAATTGCTAGTTTAGAGACAAGACTGGATATTATTCCTAGTTTTATTATCATATTGAAGGAGGGTAATATATCTATTAATAATAATCCACCACTTTTTTCACTAGCGAATTAGATTTCATTTGTATGGTTTGAACTATAGTTTTATTTTTAAGTTTCAAAATAAAAAATTGAATGGTGATTGGTCAACAACTTTAATTTCCTAACCATATGAGTTTGATTTTTAACTATTTTTAAAAACTATTGACCAATAGAAAAGTGAGATTTTATTTTAAGATAGGGGGAATATAGTTTTTCATTTTTGGTAATAAAGTAGTGTTGTCTTTAGTGTTTTTTTAATCAAGAGTTTTGTGTAGTGTTTTAAAAACATTTAATGAAGGTGATATCATATCGGGGTAAGTGCATGGAAATGGGGGACCAAAAGGGGGTCAAAAGTGGACAATTTTTTCCTGAAATCAACAAAACCTGAAGTTTATCTAATAATTTGGCATGCATATACTCAAAATTTGACAAGGTGATAACAATAAGTACCATAGTGCTCATAATCTAGTTTCTAAAAAACTATTTTTTTAAAATGGTGGAGATTAAGAAGGTCAAATGTGATGCACACACAAAGTATGTCTATTTTTGTTTCAAAATGATAACATCCTATTGTGTGTGCACCTCCCCATTTTTTGAGTTATATAAATTATTTTTCAAATTCCTTTAGTATAAAGTTAGCTAAAACCATGTATGAGGTCCCAATAATTTTTCATAATTTTTGGACGAATATATAGTTTTTTTATTAATTTTCAAAGTGCACACATCCTGATAATGAAATATTTTTGTGTACACCCCTTTAACTTTGAGAAAAAGAGTCAATTTTTTTAAAACATGTAGAATGGAGTTTAGATGAAGGATATTTTTAAAATTTGGATGAAAAAATCATAAATTGTGTATAAAAATGTATGCATACGTTTTGGCAAAAAAATAAGGCACTAGTAAAAGAAATTAAGGATGAAAGCCTTAAACAAATCATATTTTAGAAAGAAGTATACCATCACAAAGGTAAAACCAAGCTTGATGTTGTAGTATATGTTTTTGGAATATTATGTTATAACGCATGAGATATCGGGGTGTACACATGAGATTTTGATTTTTTTGTGAAACACGTATTTATTCATAGATTACACAATCCAAACATTAGGTTTGGATATCTTAGGAAAATTCAAGCCTATGGATTGGTAATTCCAAACCCAAATAAGATGAAATGCGCTTGCATTATGATGTGAGCGAGTTATAATGTGTTTAAAACTAAAATATAAACAAAATAAAAATAAAAATTCATGATTTTGGTCCCACTAGTCACGGGTTATCTGTAAAATGCTACATATTCCTGCACTTTTTGATTCTTATTAACAATTTTGTTTATTTTATCTTATATAGAGATTGTTTTGTGAAATATTTAAGCATTATTTGAGATATGAGTGTGTTTGTATTGTTTCTTATATTCCTAACACTCATTAACATTTTTATCAATTGTCTTGTGGTGATAAATATATTTGAGAATTATGGGGAGGAGACCATGAAGGAAAACACTCAAGCAATTGGAAAAACAAAGGGAATATGAAAAAGGGCGTGAAAAAATGAATTGAACACGTCTTTACTAGAGATTGAAGATGTTTCCAAAGATAGTATATCATCCTATAAAGCCAAGAAAGAAGAAAAAAAAAAACAAGGGAGTGAATGCAAAAAATATGTGAAAAAAGAAATCAACGTATGGAGATGAAGGTATGTCATCTCTTCCAAATGAAATTGATAGTGCAACATATCCTCAAACACCAATTGAATCAATAAATAATGAATATTCAATGAATGATGATGCAATGCCAAATTTAAACATAGATGTTACACCAAATGACCAACCTATTGAAAACACACTCTTTACCAAATTATGAAGATGAACAACAAATAGAAAATCAACAATGTTTATATGATATTCAACAATCATTTCCATTGAAATCACCTATTAAAATTTTGCATAAAACAACCAAACTTTTTCTTGAGATTGATGAAAATATTTTAAACCCGATGACTAATAAGATTAGTCAACGTACTTATAGAAGAAAAGTAAATCAAACATGGAATTTATTTTTAATTACTTAAATGAAACAAGTAGATATCAATTGTTTTATGAAATGATGAAAAATATTAATTATAGACCTACTATGAAGACCCTTGGTCTAAGAACATTTAAGACCAACAATGAAAAATCTATTGTAAAAAATCTAATGAATGCATACCAATCAATAGGTCCAACCTCATGTACCAAAGATAGTAATACTACTCAACGTGTTATTACATCAACTATAGTAAGTAAAGAAACAAAAAAAACTATTTTAATTAAAAAACAAGTAGTGCACTAAAAATAAGTAGGAAAACACTATTAAAAGCTCTCGGGCATCATGAAAGAATTGAAGATACAAATAACAATGAATTATGGGCATTCTTTGGTAGACTTCCATGAAAATAAAAAGACATAGTTGAAGACTTAAAATCAAAAAATGTATGATTTCGGAAAAATAATACAAGGGTTTCACATAATGAAAGAGACGTTTTAAAAAGAAGAATTGGTTCTCGAGACCTGTGAATCACATCCTAAATTTTTTTGGATATGACACAAACATAATTTTTTAATAAGTTTAAAGAGACTCATCCCGAAATACAAATTATTAAAAGGTATTTTGAAATGGAAAAAAAAAAAAATTATGTTAAAATAAATCACTAACGGACTACTTGTTGTAGGATCCATGGTGAATTTGCTATGCATTATGATATTTTCCGGCACATATGTGTTAATCGTATACTAAGAATATTTTGTAGGAGTGTATGATAAATGTTCCACCTAAATCAGCAAGAGAGTTCATCTCAAGTGTTTTTGTACAAGAGAAGGAATTTTTATAAGAAATCATGTTTAAAAGGAACTTGTTATAGTTGTGGTGGTTTGCAATGTTTTCAAAGATGTATACACTCAAATAATACACATGTAATTGGAAATTAACTAGTTAGTTTTGTAAAATACAAATTAGGGGCATACACTTCAAAATATGGTAAACAATCCAAGAAGTGTGAATTAGTGAGTAAAGAAATAAGTGTATCAGATTTTATGACTATATTTTGAGAGAAATTAGTGTATGAGTATGCATGAAATACACGCAAAGATCAATGGTTAGTTGAAGAATTCAGGGTATGCAAGGACACATTTACTCTTGGTACCATTGTGTTAGTTGTTGATTTTGCAGAGAACTATAATCTATATCTACAAAATGAAGTGTAATTGCAATACTAGAACTCTTTTCAGGTTTCCATATTTGTGCATATAGTGTTCACTCATGCTCTCAACAACATAGAGGAAGACATAAATATTTTGAGTGATTACCATTTCTATATTAGTGATGATCAGGCATATTCATCAGAGTTTGTGTAACGTTATTTCAATATCTTCTATGGAAATATAAATAACGAAACATCTTATTTGATAAACACATCATAAGGTCATATAATTATACATCACAATTCAAGAATACGTGAATGTTCTATTGGTTGAGCATGCAGGGATAAGAAGCATTCAACATTTTTGTAATTACACTAAAGTCAGACATGTATGAGGAGAACATGATAGTGTAGGATCATGCATTAAAAGAGCCTTAGCAAGATAAGAATTTGTTATCCAAAATAATCCTTCATAGATTATTTTCATAACTTGTGAATCTATCTTGAACTTTGACAAGGAAATTGATGAAATTTAGATAAAATGAGTGCTGACACATTCCTTTCCTCCTTTCCTATCCCCTCATTTCTATACTTAGCCAAAAAAGTATAAAAAAGAGGTCTTTTGGGTATAAATTGGCCAAATCGGGTCCGGCATGATTAGAGCGAATAATTCCTTTGTTCCTCCTTGTAACGACCCAAAAATCACAACACGATCAACACAGTAAAAGACAGGATATATATTTTTTTTGACTTGCTTGACACATAACATGGCGCAACATGTCGTCACCAAGGTTACAACTAACTCTGTGAACAACTCGATACAAGGATGGCCATAATAGCAGCATGAAAATGACCACACCTATCAAGGACAATATTTTTTTTGACAGAACAACATAGAAGCCCAACCACATGACACTCTCACAGCTAGGGCAAGCCACAGTAAGAAATGATTGGAGGTTATTTATTTTGATAAGACACCCTGGATAAATTTAAAGGAAGAAGGTCAAATGAATTCACCCTTAAGCCGTCATTAGTTCTTACTGAGGTTTAATTGAAGCTTGAGGTTTTATATGTAGTTAAATAGCACTCTTAACTAGGCTTCACCGAAAGATCTTATCAAGAGGAAACTACTTACTTTTAAATAGGCTGTGAGATAAATTAAGTGGTTTCAAAACTTTCTTCTCTTACTTGTTAAATTTATTAGAATCTAACCATTGTTTTCCATCAAACTTGTCTTTAGCGTTCACCAAAAGAGTAGTGTTTACTAGTTCGATTAGGGATAACACGCTATGTAAAATAACTTTGCAAGGATGGTCTCACTCTTGATTACTTAAGATATTATTTGTTTACAAGTGGATCTAAATGAAAACATATTTCTTTGAATAAAACTTTTAGGTAACTTCTGTAAGGAAAACCACCCCATTACAACTTACATATAACACATCAATACAGAGTCTCAGAAAGATTTAAATTAACACTTAATTCTCAAGATCCAAGTTTTACAATGCTTATGCCAGTGAAAGTTTGAATAACATTTCCCACAAAGATAAGTTACCAGTTTACCTACAGAAGGACAACATAACATCTTCACGCAAATGCTGAACAACCCAAGGCAAGAGGTCTTCTAAATTCCTTTGCAATCACTATTACAAAATTTACCTCACATTGGACATTTTTACAAGGAATTTCATAAATAGCACTGATGAAACCTTTACAATTCTTTCCTTTAATCTACTCGCATAATCCATCTGCACAAATACTAGCTAGAATCAGTTCGCGAGAACTGAGCATGTTAAGACTACACATTGCAACAGTAAGCTAACATTTAACAATATCAAGAAAGGAATGTTTTAAATTCAGAAATGGATTAAAACACAACTCACAACTCCAAGATTAATCACATGAGAGAGAAATCTAAACCATCCAACAAGGAGAAAGTCAAAATACCAGTAAGAACAAAATTACATAAATCAAGGCAAGACCTTATGGGTTAGGAACAAGAAGGTCAAGAGGGTTGATATTTCCTTCATGTGATCCTATGGTTTACGTGATTGGAATCCAATACTCAATCCATCCATCTAAAGGGGTCCAAGAGAAGACAAAACATACTAATTATGATCGTAGGCGCGAAACAGAATGACGTTATCCAATTCTCCCAGGGAGAGGCTTCATAGTAATATGGGTTCGACGCCCTAAAAGGAAACAACTATAGTTTCAGTTTTAACCAAGAAGTTTACCACTACTTCCTTATAGGATTTCTTAAACGTAGTACTAGTTAACAAAACAAATCCACCCTTCCAAATGCATACAAATGAGACACAAAAGGGGCCATTATTCTACCAACAAATCTTATCCTAATCGTCAGCTTCTCTTCATAATGTAAGGGAAGGCTAAACCCAAAAGTCGTTAATAATTTTTATATATTTCCGACAATGCCAAAAATTTTTTAAAAAAATGATTTCCTAAACAAGGCCACAAAATGGGACCTTTTAGTAGCCAAGTTTGAAGTATAAGATATTCGAGTTCGAAAACAAATGGATTCGCTACGCGGAGGGTAAAACACCAACGATGCCCCAGACTCAAAGGACCTACCACGAGTGCAAGCACAAAAATAAGAACCAACACACATACCCATCAGGAAGGTTACGCAGTGTAGTCAGGCCTAGAAGTTCTATGAGCTCCTTGCCAATGGTAAAGAAGATGGAAAATTTTACTCGATCCATGTGGGCTTATCAAGGGAAAGTCTAGAAAATATCAAACAGATAAATATAACAGCCACCTATGATATTATCCACCGAAATCAGTTTGTCATCTAATAGGAAACAAGTTCACGAGTCCAATACCATGGATTCACCTAAACTTTTGTTTCATCCCCATTAGTAATAGCTTGCTTGCGTCCCGTAATAAAAATTGTAGAGATTTCATTCAGTAAAACTTACAATGTTTCCCCCTTACTTTAATCAAACAAGAGTTTGAACCGGGTAGTAGGTAAAGTAATTCTCTCAACACGTAGAGGCCAAAATAGATGTCAGGTTATTCATCCTCTAGAACTGGGTACAACAGTCAACCATGTACAGTTCTGAAACAAGACCCTAATGCCATTTTCTAATTAAACAGAAAGTAAGGAATGCCCACAGGCTTAAACAAGTTTTAGAACACAATGTCACTATTAATGTACCTTTTTGCAAAACAGAGAGCCCTAAACAGGAAATACGTATTTATTCAACCAAAAGAGATATGTGGGCTTAACCTTCCATTTAGTAACCTTCAGTTATAACTACCATCACAGAATTCTTTTAAAAGAGATTCATATAAGCAAACAAACTCAATAATGTTTCCTTCCCTACGAACTAGATTGCATCACTCAAAATTGCAGTAACCCATTTAGACAAATATGAAATGGAGTAAGCTATAAGGGAGGAGAGAAAATTCCAAGAAAAACCAGTGAAATTGGATCGAGATTTAAAGGAACAACCAACACAATCAGGCAGCGATATAAACAACCACGAAAACATTTGTCTAGGCGCTATTCAATAGGAAAGAAAATTCATTTCATGATACTGAAAGAAGGTAGAAAACTATTACAAGGAGTAGATTTAACATGCCTGATTATAATTCTTTCTTCCAAGCTCTTGTTGCTCTCTCCCATAAGGCAGCTTGAAGGCATCATGCTTTTCAACATCTGAAAACCAGGGGCTGTATGGCTGTGGGAAGCATTGTTTTCTCTATGGTCTGGAATCCCTGATGTAGTCTTCGGATGACTTGGAGAAGGATCAGAGATCTCGGGTTTTTGATCCATCATCCGTGAAGATGAACCCTGCTCTAGCTTACCAAACTGCTGCTGTTGTAAGTCATATGCCCCTGTTGAGGATGCATGCATTTCTTTTTGCAAATGTTGCTGCTGCTCGTGATATAGTTGTCTTAGCCTTGACACCTCCTTTTTCAATGCTTCACAGTGTGCATCCTTAAAAATCTTGTCTTGTGCAAGAGCAGCAATTCTTTGCTTCAAAGCACTGTTATCAACATTCATTATAACTCTTTGATGATCCAGAAATGTCACTTGAGGAGACAGCGTCGACACTTCTGTCTGCAAGGCATTGACGCTTCTTTCAAGCTCTGAAAAGTATTGCAGCTTTCTTACTCTAGATCTTTGCGCAGATTGCCTATTCGCTAAAATTCATTTGATCCGTTTTGGATCCATGCTTGGGTCGTGTTCCATTGCTGATGATGAGGGCATTTCAGTCTTGGCGGTCTGGAGTGGTTGGTCACTTTTGTTGACACTTTGTACTTCTGGCTCACTTTTGAATTGGCCTGATACAGTCATTACTTTCTCTTCCATTGAAGGCTCATTGCTGCTATTGTGATCAGATGGAGTGGAGGGGTTCTCGGAAGTTGCTTGTCTGTCTGAACATCTGTTATCCAATGCAGATGTCTGATGAGTAGGAGGATTAGAAGATTGATTTGATTGACTCTTATTGAACGGCTCAACATCAGCAAACATTGACATGAGCTGCTCCTCATCCAATCGGTCAAAGTCCTGAGATCCTTTGGATGGTATAGATGCTGCACTCCTGCAATCATATTCATCTTCCTCTGCAACTCCAGGCTGTTATCATTAAAAAGCCCTGAATCTCTAGAATGAGACATGAAATAGTCTCTGGGAACCCTGAACTCATCAGAAGCCTTATAGCAGGCAAAGTCCACCAAATATATGGCTCTTGGACTACATATATAATAGACGCTGACAATGCATCCAACCAGGCCAGATACAGAGAGCAAGCTCACAACATCAAAGGTGGGCTTCTCCCAAAAACTCCATAAATCTTTTTCTCCTCAACATTCCAACCTCTGCACTGAATAACACCAGCAGAAGAGGGACAACAAAGAAATACAGAGCATTTCTAATCAAATAATGGTAGCCCAAAATACAGGTTACATTCATTCATCCAAAACAGCAGAACACAAACATTTCCAACAATACATTAATCCATCGTCAAGAAGCCACACACAGCAATAATATCTTCAAACGGATATACAATACCCAGAGCTATTTCACCCAATACTGTAGATCGACCCAGTTTATAATGCAAAAGATTATTCATGCAAATACCAGATGAAATAAGTTGTTAGGAGATAGATATGGTTATTCATGTGGTGAATAACAGCTACAAAGCCAACCCCATGATTTGAAGCTCGGACACAAGACATAAAGACTACATCACTCCTGGCTCTGAAAGGCATCTACCGTAGTGATATATATAAACCTTTTCCTTCATCAGATCTGGGGACAACATCAAACTTTCGGTGCAAACATTTCAGCTGTAGCTTGTAAGGTGTGATAATTCCAACAGAAACCTTTATGCCTGCCGAACTAATGACTCGTTGAAGAAGCCCATATAAATGCAAAGAAAATCGTGCTTCATGAATATTCTGATCTGAAACAGGTCCGCCTCCATGAGATCCTCTTCCATGAGCTTGAAGGAGAATCCCGAATTGAGAATGTATTCTATCACTGAACAGAACGCAACATAGTTGGACGACCTACCTGTTGGAAGCACTCAAAAGCTTCAACCAAACTGCAATATGTCTGTCGCATGGCTAAGTTACTGTATTACAGGTTGTTTGCCATGGAGAAAGAAAATAAAACGCAACCGCAACCAGGAAGAACGCCCCTCACACGCCACACGCAGTCCAAGAGAAACGCGCCCATCACTCCACCTACACGCATTGAAAGAGAATCCAGAAGAGATCATGGCGTAGAAAAAAATGTGACTCCACCCACTCCTGTCTCCCTCACGCAAGGGCAGAAAAGAAAAATGTGGTGGACAAGACAGCCTGCAGGTCGGGTGGTTGGGAGGATGCCGAGGTGGCAGTGGAGGCCGATGCCCACGGGGCATTACATTCTCCTCCCCTTAAGAAAGCATCGTCCTCGATGCAACATAACATACAGATGGAAAAGAAAGGGTGCAACAAGGAATAGATAAAGAAGCATACACACCCTATGGTTTAAAATTTTAGTTGATTAAAGCACGGTCACAATGTAGCCTTAGGAACATTTGGTAGAAATTTTAACTTTCAATGTTCTGTGAAGATTGGCAGTTCTTTCTTGTTCATCATTTCATTAGTCTCTTTCCATTATCCTTATTTCAGTTTTAGTTTCTTTAAAAAAAATATCATCATTGAAGAGTTTTGATTTATTCCTTATTGTGGGTGCCCAACATGAATCTGAAGCTAACACAACACCCTATCAGGGTTCACAAGACACTACAGATTCACAAGCACGCAAGTATATACTTCAAGATTGTATTACACCACATAAAGGTTACTCAAATACGGAATAAAATAGGCACACATCCACATAACATAGTACTCGTCGCACATCAATGACTGACATACCAAAATACGTAACCAAAACAAGATTACTGAATCCACTAGACATTTCCTCAATTTGCATCAATGAATAACTCACATAACACCAAACAAATGCCACATGTACATAGTGTCCACAAGGGGATCAATGACATGTCCACAACATCACAACACATATCCATCGACATGAGTAACACATACATCAAAAGACCACTACCAAACATCACAATAACTCAACATATATCCTGGAATATCAACCATACGCATAAATATCATAAGCCTCCCTCAAACTCTTATGTCTCCCTCAAGTCTCTTATGCCTCCTCAAACTCTTATGCCTCTCTCAAGTCTCTTATGCCTCCTCAAGTCTCTTATGCCTCCCTCAAACTCTTATGCCTCCCTCAAGTCTCTTATGCCTCCCTCAAACTCTTATGCCTCCCTCAAGAGGCCGGTTGTCCCTATGGTCCAAGACGCATAGAGTTGAAACACTCCTAACCCAAGTGACATAATAATGCGTGGTTCAACAACCCACTAGTTATATGTACCCCTTGGGCGTACTCCCCATACAACGAAGCGGGTCCATAGGTCCAACCAATCCATGGTACATCCCATGACCCTATTCCACACATCACGACATTAGAACCAAGACAACAATCCAAATCAAAGTACAAGCCTTGGGCAAGGTGGTAAGAATTCCAAATTTAAAAAAAAAGACCCCAAATCAAGCTAAAATAAATGGCCAAATAGCCAAAGTTAGTATCGAAATCCCCATGTTAGTGCCACAAACCAAGGAAATGCCCAAAATTGTAAAGCATTGCAATCAAGAAAGATGTTTGGTCCTTGAAAATAAAGTAAAAGCTCAATTTAAGAATAAAATCCACTTATAATAATGTCACATTACGATAACCTGTGTGGCCTTATCTAGCCACCAAAGGGGTACTCAACGAGTTGCTAGCACTCGGAACATCGAGCCTCAGCTCGTAAAATACATATCAATAATACAACTGTCATCACCTCCATCTGAATCATCCCGCCACCCTTCGACAAGGCTAAACATAGTCATAGATACACTAAGGTTGCATACATACAACCACATAGGGAGAGAGGAAAGAATCACATGTTATCTACTAAACCAAGTTTTAGCTCAAGTTATTGACCCATGGTACACCATTCCTCACTCTCAACATACACTTCTACCGATTTCCCTCAGGATCGGTTAGCGTAAGGTTCACAACATAACATACAACAACATCACTAACATAACGGTGGCACACACATAACTACCATAACGTCTCACATATGGTATGCATACAGGGTAGATCACAATCATACATCCACAGGGCGTAATACATCACTTTACCACATTCTGCACCCAAAGCGCAATCACCATACGATAGGGTTCATACACTCACCATATGACCCAAAATCACAACATGAAGCATTACCTATTTGCACAGTCATACATACGATGAACATAGTACATCACAACATAACATCCATTGCAACATAGCAAGGTGGTACACACATTTCTTTAGAACATGGTAAAAAAACATCATGATACAACTCGTTTCTTTTAACATCAACTAGTCATACAACACATTGATACACCCACATATCACAATATGCCACAATGCTCCAACACTACGTCATCCACATTAGAATTCTTTTCACACATCACAAACAATAATTCACACTTGAATTCTTCCTAGAATCCACAAGAAGGAGAGAGAATACTCCCATCCCCAACATATCAACATGATCACAAACACGCACAAGGTGACATACCCATAATGTGCATTCACAATATCACAATTACGACAATAATCACATCACGTTTAAAGCACATTACTCTTCCAATATCTACCACCATCATGCAACATCATCATCATCACGCAGTATCATCATGTAACACCACCACCACCATGTAACATCACCATACAACACCAATCCGGCCCATAGGTTCAAGAGCATGAACCTACGCTCTGATACCAAAGTGTAACGACCCAAAAATCACAACACGATCAACACAGTAAAAGACAGGATTTTTTTTTTGACTTGCTTGACACATAACATGGCACAACATGTCATCACCAAGGTTACAACTAACTCTGTGAACAACTCGATACAAGGATGGCCATAATAGCAGCATGAAAACGACCACACCTATCAAAGACAATATTTTTTTGACAGAACAACATAGAAGCCCAACCACATGACACTCTCACAGCTAGGGCAAGCCACAGTAAGAAATGATTGGAGGTTATTTATTTTGATAAGACACCCTGGATAAATTTAAAGGAAGAAGGTCAAATGAATTCACCCTTAAGCCGTCATTAGTTCTTACTGAGGTTTAATTGAAGCTTGAGGTTTTATATGTAGTTAAATAGCGCTCTTAACTAGGCTTCACCGAAAGAGCTTATCAAGAGGAAGCTACTTACTTTTAAATAGGCTGAGAGATAAATTGAGTGGTTTCAAAACTTTCTTCTCTTACTTGTTAAATTTATTAGAATCTAACCATTGTTTTCCATTAAACTTGTCTTTAGCGTTCACCAAAAGAGTAGTGTTTACTAGTTCAGTTAGGGATAACACGCTATGTAAAATCACTTTGCAAGGATGGTCTCACTCTTGATTACTTAAGATATTGTTTGTTTACAAGGGGATCTAAACGACAACATATTTCTTTGAATAAAACTTTTAGGTAACTTCTGTAAGGAAAACCACCCCATTACAACTTACATATAACACATCAATACAGAGTCTCAGAAAGATTTAAATTAACACTTAATTCTCAATATCCAAGTTTTACAATGCTTATGCCAGTGAAATTTTGAATAACATTTCCCAAAGATAAGTTACCAGTTTACCTACAGAAGGACAACATAACATCTTCACGTAAATTTTGAACAACCAAAGGCAAGAGGTCTTCTAAATTCCTTTGCAATCACTATTACAAAATTTACCTCACATTGGACATTTTTACAAGGAATTTCATAAATAGCACTGATGAAACCTTTACAATTCTTTCCTTTAATCTACTCACATAATCCATCTGCACAAATACTAGCTAGAATCAGTTCGCGAGAACTGAGCATGTTAAGACTACACATTGCAACAGTAAGCTAACATTTAACAATATCAAGAAAGGAATGTTTTAAATTCAGAAATGGATTAAAACACAACTCACAACTCCAAGATTAATCACATGAGAGAGAAATCTAAACCATCCAACAAGGAGAAAGTCAAAATACCAGTAAGAACAAAATTACATAAATCAAGGCAAGACCCTATGGGTTAGGAACAAGAAGGTCAAGAGGGTTGATATTTCCTTCATGTGATCCTATGGTTTACGTGATTGGAATCCAATACTCAATCCATCCATCTAAAGGGGTCCAAGAGAAGACAAAACATACTAATTATGATTGTAGGCGCGAAACAGAATGACGTTATCCAATTCTCTGGGAGAGCTTCATAGTAATATGGGTTCGATGCCCTAAAAGGAAACAACTATAGTTTCAGTTTTAACCAAGAAGTTTACCACTACTTCCTTATAGGATTTCTTAAACGTAGTACTAGTTAACAAAACAAATCCACCCTTCCAAACGCATACAAATGAGACACAAAAGGGGCCATTATTCTACCAACAAATCTTATCCTAATCGTCAGCTTCTCTTCATAATGTAAGGGAAGGCTAAACCCAAAAGTCGTTAATAATTTTTATATATTTCCGACAATGCCAAAAAGTATAAAAAAAAATGATTTCCTTAACAAGGCCACAAAATGGGACCTTTTAGTAACCAAGTTTGAAGTATAAGATATTCGAGTTCGAAAACAAATGGATTCGCTACGCGGAGGGTAAAACACCAACGATGCCCCAGACTCAAAGGACCTACCACGAGTGCAAGCACAAAAATAAGAACCAACACACATACCCATCAGGAAGGTTACGCAGTGTAGTCAGGCCTAGAAGTTCTATGAGCTCCTTGCCAATGGTAAAGAAGATGGAAAATTTTACTCGATCCATGTGGGCTTATCAAGGGAAAGTCTAGCAAATATCAAACAGATAAATATAATAGCCACCTATGATATTATCCCTGAAATCAGCTGTCATCTAACAGGAAACGAGTTCACGAGTCCAATACCATGGATTCACCTACAACTTTTGTTTCAGTCCAGCTAGTAATAGCTTGCTTGCGTCCCGTAATAAAAATTGTAGAGATTTCATTCAGTAAAACTTACAATGTTTCCCCCTTACTTTAATCAAACAAGAGTTTGAACCGTGTTGGTCATCAAATAGGAATTTTAGAGAGAAATGTAGACAGGGGATGAAAAGTCCCTCCTCTTTAATGGGAGAGGTTCCCTTATTCTCAAACGAACTTATTTACAAATACACGAACATTATTTTCACGGTTAAACTTAGATATTACTAAAGTGTTTTCCACAAGGATTATCAGTTACACAAGGACTGAGGAAAAGGAATAAGAAGATGAGCGAGAATAGCAACATTCCGAATTATAGATAGGTGAGTAATTCTTCGTGTATGCCAAGCTTCAAAGAATTTAAGACAAGATCATTTGAATGAGATTAAATCTACAGGATTACAAAGTTCCATAAATAACCTTCTTCGATTTGTTAATCAAGGACACAAAGTTCCTTCTTGGTTGTACAAGATCGTTTGTATTTGCAAAATCTAGACAGAGTGCAAATCGAGAGAGACAAAACGAGTTAAGAACAAAATGATCTTCACAATATTAAAGGAAAACACAGAGACAACAAGAATCGATAGAAAAAGAACGGAAAGCCCTTTTGTATTGATTTCTTTAAGATCTATTTACACTTTCACCAAAATATCCAAGTTCTTCCCCTCTCAAATGGCGTGGAAAGGCCATTATATAGCTTACAAGTCGGTTACTCTTCGTAACTTAGCTTTCTTTTAACCAAGAATAGTTAAGTACCACCAATTGCAATACCTTAACTAATTACAAAGAATACGAAAGGAAAGGAAAGAAGAGGAAAGGAAGGAGAAGGAGACAGGGTCAAGCCACCGGGAGGGACCTTTGTCTTGAATCTGCTTGCCTAAACTTCTTGAATGACACAGCATATATCTCGCCACGAGGAGGCGACGTGTTGGTTGCAGACTGAGTCCAAAATCCCAGGCATTTCTCCATCTCTTTATCAAACTCGACGTGAGTATGATAGTCTTTGTTTGCTTCTTCAATGGCAGACTGAAGAGAACAAATTTCCTTTATCTTGTCCTTAGAGATGGAGTCTTCCTTGAAAAGATTATCTTTGACAAAAGCTCTGAACTGAGCTTTGATTTCTTGCAAGGACAAGGGAACGCCAGAGTTTTCATCCTGAAGATGACAATGCATATCTTTGAAAGCAGCAGCTGCTAGCGTCTTGAAAGCTTCTCCCTTTTGCCAGTTATTCTTCATTTCTCCTACAGCTTCTTCCAGGACTCTGATTTTCCACTCTACGCTGTAGACCCAGGATTTTGATAGATTATCTTTGGCATCATCGAAAATCTTATTCGCCAGTAAGATGTTCTCATCTGTCTGTCCCATGAGGCGAAGGTCTACAATGCAACTGCCCCAGAGTTTAAGCTCCTTATCCATAACCCCAATGGTAGAGGATAGCTTCTGTTGCAAATTGTCTACCTTTCCATGTAGCTTAAAAGCTTCGTCGATGAAGTTTAGCCCGGCAACAAGCATGTCATCCACCATGGCTTCGATAGCTCTACCATAGACAGAATACTTGTGCATATCTTTAATTTCTTGCACTTCATCTTGGCTTAGAATTACAGGAGGAGGTAGAGCAGTCAAGGGAGTAGGGTCCAAAACTTTGTCCTTAGACAAAAGTGACTTGATAAAACTCGTGAGAACTTGGGCTTGTTCTTCCAGCTGTTCAATCGTCTGCGGCCCTTTCTCTACCCTTCCAATGACTCTGGTGACTGTTTCCTAGAGGTTATGAATCTCACCTTCAGGAGTAGACTCTCCCATAGGGATCCTTGAAAGCTCTAAGTCAGATGTCGCAACTCCTCGATTCTGATTTATCTGTGGGCTTAGCAATCTCCAGGAATTGCTGACCTTGAGCATCTGACACAATCCTGGAAGTAGTTCTGGCTTTCTTGGCACGAGAAGGAGTGGTGCCCAACAAGGCTGCTACAGCATCAAAATTTGGTCCCAAGCTTTGAGAGGAGGATTTTCTCTTCCTTTTATCAACCAGAGGTTGCACCCAAGCAAAAGAGGAAGAAGAATCTGTAGGAGAGGCAAGGGGACCAAGAGACAGGGAGCTCATGACACTCAAGGTCTGTGCGGCTGTTGACTCAAGCTGAGATGTGGGCAGAACACTGGAGGTAATGGCGGCAGAAGAATCAGTAGTACACGGAGTTTAGTGCTCTGACTCCTCATTGCTCTGGCTGGATTTTCAGGAACACTTGCAGGAGTTGGCATCTCACTGTCTTCACTTTCACTGAGAACGATGATGTTCTCTGGCCCTATAGGCAACTCTGCCTGTTTTCTTGGAGGGTCATTCTCTGCAGGCTCCTTCTTTACCTCTTTGAGTTTCTTCTTGTATACCTGGGTAGATGGAGAAGGAGTAGATTCCACAAGTCCTCGAGCCGCTGAGGCGTAAGGGGTTTTCCACCGGTGTTCCAGCATTCTGAACCGATGCCTCCTATGGGTGCGTCGAATCATCTTTGGAGCTGGATTCTCCCCAGTGCCTCTTCTCTGGATCTTCTTACCGAACTTGCACCCTAGGCTTCTCGATCAAGACTGAGCAAGAATCTCAGCGTATCATCTCTCTTTCCTGCTCCAGTCCTGTGTCACTCGAGAGGGTGTGCTTAATCACATTTT